>JAHBMJ010004721.1:55390-78057 GCA_018398765.1 Chromera velia | reverse complement strand
TCTCTCTCTCTCTCTCTCTCTCTCTCTCTCTCTCTCTCTCCATCCTTGCTAGCTCTGTACATCCAACCTCTGAACTAGCCTGCGTGCACCCTCACACTCAGTGACCTACCTACCCACCCACCTAACCACTCATCCATCCATCTATCCATCCACATACACACACACACACACACACATACACAGAGGGAAGGGGGAGGGGGGGGGCAAAAAAGGGTCCAAATCGAAGAAGACCAACTTTCCGAGAAACACCGCCCAGAGAGAGAGTCAGTCGCTCCAAGTAACCTGCAGAGACGGCAGAGACGGCAAAGACGTTTATTTAAAAGAAAAAAGAAATCAAAGTCACACAGTTCACGATGCTCTGGCCCTTGAATTATGACTAAATGGGCGTATACCACCCTAACGTACCTAATACCTATAGACAAACACCTGCCGACACCCACTGACTCGCACATAGACAAACACCATGTCACCCTTTGCTCTTATATTTTGTGCCATTGTTGCACGTCTGTCGTCGACGCATACGCGCGCGATGAGAGCGCTTACACCGCTTTCAGATAGGGCCCCACCTGGAGCTGGCCATTTTTTTTAAAAAAAAAAAAAAAGAATTGAAAAATAAAAAAGAAAACTATACAGATTCATCCATACAGATCAGTCGATGCAAAGGGTGGTTGAATGGTCACAATTCAAGGGCCAGGGCTTATATATGAAGCAACTCCGTGCGAGTTACTTGAGGGGCACGCATGCACAAAGTATAATTATATAAGGCATGTGTGATCGCGGCTCCGTGCGAGTTGCTTGAGGGGTATATTTTGGAACTCAGGCGACACCGTGACAGAATCCCTCCCCCCCAAAAAATGAAAAAATGCGTTATGCGAGTGCGTACGATCTCAGGGCCTCTCGGCTGATCTCAGCAGAGCTGAGCTGCCCCCCGAGGCGATATAGCAAATTTCGATCATCACACTTTGCCCATTTTGTGGTGGTCCACGCAAGCGAAAAATTAATTGAGCACAAGCAATTGTGGGGCCACGAGCTTAACCAAGCTTAACTTGTTTCATCACATATATGCAAATTAAACTGCATGCATGCAATAATCAGATATAATACACAACTCTCCCAATCAGTGAGTTCAAAGGAATGAAGCTTCCTTCAGATGTCAAGTAGTGATTCTGCATATTGTAAAGGCTCCATAAGTATAAAACAGATCCTGATGTATATTACAGAACCAAATTCCGTCATTTTTTTTTTTTAAATAAAGAATGATGAAGATAGACAGTAGGCAGGGCTGGTTTCATGGCTAAGCAAACTGGTGAATGTCTTCTTTCCAATATTATAGCCCTGTCCGTGACTTTGCCTATCCTGCCCTCTTATTGAAAGAAGGGAAACGTATCTCATATATGGAGACGCGGCATGCATGAAAAAACCCTCAATCATCAAACGTAGAAGTAGGACAGAAGTTCTTGAAGCAATAGTTTCTGTTCCAATTCAATAACTTGTCAGTTGATCACTTGAATAGCTTATTTGTCAGCAACCCGTCTCTTCCTTTTCTCTTCCTTCTCCTTCTAAAGTTTTTACACATCAAGACAAGAGGAGTCTTAGTTGTGAGCTGCGGAGGCATATCACCATAGGAAAAAAGCCTATTGCTTCCCTCTTGCCCTTCTGCGAGCAGTATAGACATGTTTGAGCCTTTTTTGGGGAGGAACGGGCACAATGGAAGGGCCTAAAAAAGTTTAAAAGTAGATACTGGAGATCGACGAACCTAGAGGTTGATCACTTGGTCGATGTACTCGATAGCAATCACCCCCACCGACTATGCAAATTAGACCTAGTCTCTATTCCCCAGCCATAGTGGCAAAGCCGATTTGACGCTATGTGCAAAGAAGCTGCAGTGTGCCGCCTAGTATGCGTACTCTGCCATGAACGCCCGGGTCGCACAGCTTATGAATGGAAGTACCTCCCCAAAGCTAGTTTTTATATGGAAAATTCAAAGTGGGCAAAGTATAATGAAATACGGGATGCACCCAACCAGTTGGGTGAGTGCCTCGGGGGGCTATTTAGGGGGTCGGCCATAATTTGATTGCATGTTGGGCATGTCTTACCTGCAATGCATACATGGGCAAATAGCAGGGGCCACGGCAATGTGCGTAAAATATGCTTTTCGGGACTGCGCGTGAACACATATGTAATTAACTCTGTGTGAGTTATACTGGAGGGGCACATATTATGAAGAGCGAAGTATATAATATTATAATGCGATCGCGGCTCCGTGCAAATTGCTTGAGGGGCACATTTTGGAATTTGGGTGACACCGACCGTGATGGAGACAGAACCGAATCCCCCCCCAAAAAATGAAAAAATGTGTTATGCGGATGCGTGCGATCTCAGGGCCTCTCGGCTGATCTCAGCAGAGCTGAGCTGCCCCCCGAGGCGATACGGTAATTGTGCATGGGTGGGTGCATGCATGCAGGGCCGGGGGATTTGTTCTTCACTTCCGCGCGCAAAGCGCGCGCACCGACTTGTAATTATCATTGATTTGCATGCACCGGGCCCGAATTATATATTAATAGTGAGTCGATCTTCAGTGATCGAGCCTGGAATGCACTTCACTGTCACAGTGCCACGCAAAAGTCTTCGTTGTAGATAAGCAAAGATCGACTGGCTCACTTAACTTGTCATGAAGTAGCATACTGGCCCACGCAGCACTGTTGTTTGTAACTTCAGAAACTGGACCTTTCTATCTACTTGCATGGATACCTATATATGATGTTTTCATGCGGAACAGGCAGATCCGGAACGCCACGTAGACGGAGCTCAGGGTGCTGTTTCTGAGTGTTTTCGCATTCCATCTCTCGTGCTTTATTATACAAAACCAAATGGCGCAGTCCAACAACAGGAAGAACTCGAAGGACTCCCCTGCCTCCACTCCCCGATATTTCACCAACGATCTTCGAGTTGAGGTCAAACCCAAACCTCTCGGGCTGGTGGATGAGTTTGCGCATCCTGCAGTCTGTCAATGCAGTCAATGTGCACTCAGCTCTTCGATTCTGTCAGTCATTCAGAGGGATTCATGAAATGTAGACGGTGCGGAAATGTCATACGGACAATAGCCAGTCTACACATTTCCCCCTGCATAGATACATGTGCACGGTGCCTGGAACTATGAGCGTCACTCAAGCAGCACGACTGGACCCCAATCCACTTCTTCGATGAGCGCTCGCCCTTTGTCCCGTCCACCTTACTGCATTCGCTTCCGGAGCATCAGCCTGTGTTCATGAATCAAATCAAGCTGTCTAGCCCCCTCGTCTGAGTCCGATCGATCACAGCCACAAACTGTCTCCCTCTCTCGGCAGAAGCTCACTGTCCCACAGAGTTTGCCCCTGACCTCCTCCATCCTTCCCTTCTTCATCTCAGTTGTGCTCTCTGACACTTCCCCCCTTCCCCTCCTCTGTCTGTGTGTGTGCAGAAAAGCAGCAGATGAGAAACCATCGCCAGCCCTGGGGGCCATCTCATCCCTCCGAGTGCGAAGGAAGGGAAGAGCTCCCACAGTCAACAGGAACGTGTCGGCGGTGAGTTTGCTCCATCTTTTTCTCTGTGGCTTCATCTATTGCGATTCCTTATTAAGTTTTGTCTACTCTTACTGTGACTTCTTTCGCTCGTCCTGCCGGACAACCGAGCAGTGTCCATCGAAAACAGCCAACGCGCGAGGTGAACATCGAAAAAATGAAGTCGAGCCTATTTCTCTGCTCCTTTGCATGGACAGTGACAGATTCTCGACCCCTTCACTCTACCAGTCATTTTTTGCTCTCTTGATTTCTGTGCTACTGAATGTCGGCCTACTGGATGCTCTCTCTGCGGCTCGGTCTGGTTTAAAAGCCTCTCGCAAGACATACCCGCCTCCTGCAGAGGAGAAAATAAAGGGAGAAATGCTGTGCCATTTTGGCCGGTTGTTTGCAGAACGTTTCCGTCTCCTCTGCTTCTTTCAAAGAAAACGAAAACTCGGGGGGCGCCAAAGACTTCAGATGGCTCCTCACTCGGCTGACAATTCCCCAAAAAGTTTCCAGAGAGACCTGCAAAGTGCACATTCCAGAGACCGCAGTCTTCATTAAAGGCAAACCTCGCGCGCTCTTCTACTCGTCTCCTGAAGGGTAGGTCTTTTTTTGCTCTTCGTCTGTCTTCACTTGATCTTATCTACCTGTCAGTGTGTCAGCTTTTCATTTTTGATTTGTTTGTGTGCTGGCTGACAGCTCCTGTGTGTGTACATGCGGTCAAAAAAGCCTGCGAGGTGCTGAGGACTAAGGGATTTGGGAGTGGGTGAGGAGTGCGTTCACGTGTGCGTGCGCTATGAATTCCCTCCGAGGGACGTCTGATAGGACAGTCCACTAGTCTGTTAGTGTTCTTGTGTCCGTCTGTGTCCTTACATCTGCTTACAAAAACACGCTGGTGACCGAGAGAGAGGGTCCACCAGCTGGTGAAATCTTTATGCGCGCCTAGTCAGTCTGCCTGCCTGTCTGCCTGCCTGCCTGCCTGCCTGTCTGTCTATTATATTCATGCAGAAAAGAAGAGAAAGGAAGTCATCTAGTCTATCTGTGTGTCTCGAGCTGGATCTGCAAGGGCCTGCCTGCGTGCCTGGATGTGTATGAATATGCATGACCAATCGGTTAATTGCAGGTACATGAAGGTGACGAACCAGGCCCAGCACGTGCAGCTGCCTGAGTTGACAAAGGCCCTTTTTCGAGTTGTGCGGAGACGGCAGAGGATTCTGGCAAGGACTGTCAACGGAGGATCCCTCTTTGCAGAGGGCGGAGGACAAAACCCGACGTCGATGAGTTCGGACTCAGAAGGCAATCCTCTGTCTTCTGATGGAGAGGGAGGAGGGAAGCCTTCGTTTAGAAAACAAAATTCAGTCCGTGTGGCCACGGAGAAGTCAAAAAGCCCGTTCCGATTTAAGTTTTCAAAATACGGACGAAAGCTTCCGGAGAAAACGCCGGAGGAATTAGAGGAGGAAGAGAGGCTGGAGAAACTCCAAAGACGACTCAGAGGAGAAGCGCTCGGACCAACTGAGGGTGCAAGGGAACATGCTGGAAGAGGCCGGACGTTCGTTGAAGTTTTGTACAAGGAGGCCGAGATGGAGAGGAAAGAAAGATATGGCCTTATCATTCGAAAAAAGAAGAAAAAGGAATTTGAAGACGAATCGCTAGAGACGAACACCTCCTGGTGGCTGTCAGTCGCTTTCCTTTGTTCTTACTCCTTCATGTTTCGCTCGTTTTGGTTTTGCCGCTTGTTTTTCTCCCCCCCCTCTACTTCTGTTTCCTGATGGTTGTATTCCTTTTCTGTGTTTTTTTTGTGACCCGCTCGTCTACTTTTTGTATGCGATGATCCGCTCTTTCAGCTTTTGTTTTCTTTGGTGCTTCTTGTCTTGTCTTGTGTTGTGTTTGGTTGATCCTCGGTGCTCTCTCATGCTTTGAAATTTCCTCCGCTTCTCTGCACCCTTCTATTGGCTAACTGCCTCTTCCTTAGCCTTTGTGCACTCACCATCTTTGTGGCCTCTTCCTTAGCCTTTGTGCACGCGCCATCTTTGTGGCCTCTTCCTTAGCCTTTGTGCACTCGCCTTCTTTGTGGCCTCTTCCTTAGCCTTTGTGCACTCGCCATCTTTGTGGCCTCTTCCTTAGCCTTTGTGGACTCGCCATCTTTGTGGCCTCTTCCTTAGCCTTTGTGCACGCGCCATCTTTGTGGCCTCTTCCTTAGCCTTTGTGCACGCGCCATCTTTGTGGCTGATTGTTCCTCTCCTCTTCTATCTCTTCTGACTGATCGATGCATGGATGAAATGACTGGATGCATGCAGAAACAAGGAGAACAGACTCCAGACCGCCGCGACTCTCCACTTCGAGGACGGCGCCGTCCGTTCTCTGGGCCCTCTGGACCTGATCGGACTGGGCACCAAGGGGAGGGCAAAACAGCAAAGCGCAGGGGGGGTAGATGACGTCGACTGGGCGAAGGTGACGGTCATGCAGGCTGTCTTCTGGACCCCTGAGGTCGGTCGGTCGTGAGGTCATGAGGCTGTCTCCTGGGCATGCAGCCACGTAGGCAGGCAGGCAGGCAGGCAGGGTATTATCTTCTTCCTTGGAGAAGATTTCTTTCTTGTACCGCTGCGGGGGAAGATCAGACGGACAGTCGACGAGAGATATGAAAGGAAATGGACAATAGAGCTCTTCTGAATGAAGGAGACGGCTTCATTCACATGGGACGCAGAGAAAGAGAGATAGAGAAGATCGGTCATCCAGAAAGCACCATTTCTGTGACTGTGACTTACATTCTGCATTCGATTCTTTCTTTGGGTGTTTGTGTGCTTGCAGACTGCGAAGGTGTTCACGTACGACTTTGACCTGTACCGAGAGGAGAACTGCCGAATTGTGGGGCCGACACACCCAGGGCAGGTCTCTCAGTCAGGAAACGAAACAGAGAGGGGGGAGGGAGGTCAGTCAGACGGCGAGAGGGAGAAAGAGAGGCGCGCCGCTCCTGGCCAAGAGCACGCCATTGCCTCTGCGAAGGCGCTCAGTCTCACAAGCGCCCCCACTGGGCTCTTTGGGACCGGCGCCGCTGCAGTGGACGGGGGCGCCGCGTTAATAGAGGGGGAAGAGGACGCGTTCTCGAAGAGGCTCTCAAAGGTGCGTGGGGTGAGGGAAGGGAGAAGGGAGGAGGGAGTCAGCAGAGAAGGGGAGGAGCTGGGAGAGAATGTTTGTACAAAGCAGCAGAGGAGTCTATTTCGTAGAGTACGCTGCTGTAGTCTCTCTGCGGGGCTGTGGCAATTCTTGATTGAAATACGCTGAAAAAGGAGACCTTTGATTCTCTACCGTGAGCGGCACTGTGTTTTCAAATTCACATGCAAACTTGTCTTTTTCTCCGATGGAATGAATCAAGGAGCACACAAGGGGGTCTCCACATTCAGGGAGGGCATATAGAGGCAGGCAGGCATTCCTCCGTAACCAGATCGAAATCTGAAGAGCATATTAACCCCTCCCTCCTGCCTGCAGGCACGGCAGAAGCGGCAGGAGCTGCTCGTGGCCCGGGCTGCAGTCGACAGAACGCCGGGGGTTTTGAACTCCCACCTGGTCGCGGCGTGCGGGCGTCAGATAGTCAAGGGAACCTTCGAATTCGTCAGGTCAGAGGGAAACACCAAGCATGCAGTAAGAAGGCTCTGAATATCTCCCTCAGTCGTGAGAAGCGCTGTGGAATGTTCTCACAGGCATCGAGAGAGAACCCATTTTACATAACAGACGAGATGATCATACCAGAGGGAGGGAGGGGGGAAGGCGGTTGCTTTGGCGATGTGCAGTTGTCCTCCTTTACCCCTTTGTCTTGAGCCCCTTGATCGAAACAAATTTACAGGAAGCGGCTTGGGGATTGTCTACTATAGACAGTCAGGAGATTTTGTTGTGTTTTGCAGAGACCCCCTGAACCAGTACTGGCTGACTGACGCGTGGAATCTCCGCCTTGTGCCATACGCCCCGGCAACGACTGACAGGAGCAAACGAAGGGTCTTGGCAGGGACCGGAAAGGACGCAGCCGTACAGTCAGTCAGTGAGTGAGTGAGTGAGTCAGTGAGTCAGTGAGTCAGTGGGTTAGTCAGTCAGCCAGTCAGTCAGTCAGTTCCAAAAGAAGCAGAGCTGAGATGTGAGCACTGTATTTTTTTTAGTTTTCTTTCTTTGGCCAAATTGTTCTCCAACGCCTTTCAGCGCAGCTTTGCAATGGGAACTCTCTTTTCTATGCTTCTGTATGCCTCCTCGAGATTTTGGATCATGTGGTCAGGTTGGAAAACAGCTAGGGCAACCAGGAAGCCTGAATCCCTACCTCTTCGTCCACGTGTGTGTGTGTGATTACTGTTCGTTGCCAAAAATCTGCCTGCAGGTACTTCGAACCTCAGGGATTCTTCGAGTCCTGTACGGGGTGCCACAACGGTCAGATAGAGAGAGCCTCCCTCTTTTTTCTGGTTTCCACTTCTTTCTCTAAATTTGGTTTCCTTCATCACAGCCCGTTTGCGTGCCTCCTTGACTGTTTTGTTGACTTTTTGACTCTTCCCTGAATTCTATGCAGAGAAAACCTTCAAGAAGATGAAGGAACGAATGGATCATCATTACACGAACCTGAAAGTCAGTACAGAGAGAGAGAGACCAGAGGCGCTTCATGAAAAACGAGCACGGAGACTTGCCGACAGAGAACTTCAATGATGGATGCCGAAGGGAGTAAGATCAGTAGAAGACCGTAGGAAAAGAATTCAACAAAACATCTGTGCTGCCAAAGCTATGTCTTCTCTGTCAAACGGTCTCCGCAGGGGTAGAGCACACTTTTTTCTTCATCTCGTCCCGTTTCACTAATGTCGTCGTATCACAATCTTTGCCTCCCTGCCAATTTCCAATCTGCGTGCCTGCCTGTGGGAGGCCGTCTCGAACTTAGAAATCATTCTGTTGTATCTGCCTTCCTTCCTTCTAACTTAATTGATTGCTTGATTGCAGGCCCAGCACGGCATCGACGAGCTCCTGCACAAACACTACCAGGCTGCGGGCATCCATGTCCCTGTCCTGGAAGAGACAGACGTGTCGCAACTCAAAAAACACTTCGACAGTCAGTCGTGTGATTGTTTCAAAACACAAGCTCTGATATTATATATGGACAGACCGACGCTGTCAGAGAGACAGAGAGATACTACTGGAGATAGAAAAACAGCCTGAGACAGAAGTGAGGCGAGAGGGACATCAAAGGAAAACAGGGAAGCGGGCACCAACGTTCAGGCAAGGCCACATAGAATAAAGTCGGTATGATCTTTTCATCCCCTCTCCGCTCGTCTCCCTCCGTCTGCCTCTCTTTTCTCCATTGCCTTCGTCTCACTCCATCGACCGTACGGGCTTCATGCTCCCTCAAAAAACAAAAAAAAGAATGAACAAAATACCACTGCAGCGAAGGAGAACGAAGCCCCCTACGACCCCTACCTCTCGGGCATTCCCCCCCAAACGATGCCCATATCGGCATTCTCCGCAGCAGCAGCAGCTGCCGGGGGGGGAACAGAGACCACCCCTGTGGGAGCAGCAACAGGGACAGGCACGAATTTGAGTCAGAGCCAGGCCCCTCCCGCTTCTCTCCAAGGAGTCTCCTCAGGTGCCCTTGCTGAGGGTGAGGGAGCTGCAGCAGGAGAATCCCCCCAGGGAGACCGGGAGAGAGTTCCGGTTGTTTCTTTCGATTCTGCAGTCCCACCAGGTGGAGGAGGAAAGTCAAGTTCGGCAGGTCCAAGGGGGATGTCGTCGTCTCTCGGTGCTACAACGTCTCTGCCGTCTCTATCCCAGCATCCCCCTATAGCACACGGACTTGGAGACGGCAGAGATGCCGAAGCATTGGCGGAAGGGGGGGCAGGTGGACAGGAAGGCAGGAAGACAGCAGCGCCTTTGTCACGCAGTGCTACCCGGTCGGGAATGATTGGCGTTCGTTCAGGTGACGCCTCCTCTTCCGGTCCGGTGAGTTCAGACGGGATCCATTGGGGTTCTGGGTGGGTAAGGAAACCCACCAGGTTGGAGTCTTTGAAACTAAAGGAGCCGGTATCTCTGGCTCCACCTGCATCAGACACTGGGCGGATAGCAAGATCAGTACCCAGATGGAGAAAGATGGACACTAGAATGCACACGGAGGTGGCCGCTTGGATGAAGGAAGGGTTCCATACTTTGAAGCTGAAGAGCCCCGAGAGATTCGTCCGGACAGTGGAGGTGCCCTTCTCATTTTATGAACCTTCTGTTCCGAGTCCGGCCGAAGGGGTGCACTTTCAGTTGATTCCCTGCAGCCAGATGCAGCAGCAGCAACTTTCCAGCAAAGGCAACAGCCTGACCTCACAGCACCGAAGCGCCACTCAGGGCTTTGGAGGAGGTCCTGTAACAGCACAGTCGCAGGGAGGCAAGTCAAGTCTCCAGTCATCGAAAGAAGAGCCTCCCCGCATCGTCAGGGCTTTCAGTCTAGACCGCCTGGGTCTGTTCAGAAAGACTGCAGCGGCTGTATGCAGTGAAGATGCTCTATCACCAGAAGTGACTGCAACTCCAGTACTAGAAATCTAAAGTCGATGTCCACTCTATGCAAAACTATATAGTAGACTATGTGGTAAACATTTAGAATCATACATGCCTAAGTCTTAATTAATTAAGTTTATGAAGCTTTTAACATGTTGTATAAATTGTTTATATTTTGATTGATCCTTCTTAGGATCCTTCGGTTTATTATCTGAAATCTAGTTCAAAAGTTAAAGTCTATAGGACTGCATCGGTGTACACTAAATACAGTAACCATAGTACACTGGTAAAAAGAAAAAAAAAAATACGGCTAATTGCAGGCGTCACAAAGTGAAAGAAACTTAAGAGAAAAAATAGTGAAAAAAAAAGTCTGCTTACTTTTTCTTTTACTTTTTAAGATTTAATATGAGAGTGTTTATTTATTTTATGTTTAACTGTAAACCAGAAAAGGGCCTTTTAAGATACACTTATTTACTTACTTCTTTAGTTCTAGTTACTTCGATCGAATTAAGATGAAGTCTACCTTGAAGTTCAATATTCTAGGTTCAAGTTCACGATCGATCTTTATCGAAGTATTATTTACTAGATCGTTTATCAAAGAGGGAAATTATCCTATGTTGCCTAAAATTTTTTTGAGAGCTTTAGAGAGCTTAATTATAACTTAGTAGTATACTAGTAGCTTATGATCCTAGAGTCCTAACTGGGGTTTAATAACATAATAAAAGTTGTTAACTGAATTTAATATAATTATAGATATACCCTAGGATATACTGCATGCTAGACTGCATGGCCTATACTAGGGCCTATAGTGCATAGCGAGAACTGGAGGTATAAATTCGAATTCGACCCCGAGCCTATATATTTTCAAAAGTTTGGGCCCTCCCCTAAGAGTCTCTAGACCTTCCGATGCCTGCATCAATTAGATCTGAATGAACACACATTTTTTGGTACTTTTCTAGGCACCTTTCCAGATATTTTCTTCTGTAATTCATTTACATTCATTCAATCCATCTCTTCAAGCAAGTCAGCAAAGCCACTAGCAAAGCTAGTAGCAAAGCCATCAGGTCCTGGATGCGGCGAGATACTGCATTCAGCCTCGAGTCCTTTTCTGTTACCGCCACTTGACGCAGGCGCTTCGCAGTCCTCTCTAGAGTCCTCTTCTCCCATATACCTGCGGGGACAGCCGCGAAAGGAGACTTTGGCGAATTGCTGGTTTTGCTTTGCATCGTCTGTCTTCCCATCCGGAAGACTAGACGAACTGCCAACGCGTTGAAAAGTACTAGTCTGCTCTCGTACCTCCTGATCTCTATCACTGTCAGCCCTTTTCTTCCCCCCTCCACTCTCACTTCTCGTTTTTGACAAGCCCTTCTCATCTCCCGCCCCCCCCTCCTCCTCCTCCTCGACACCCGAGGTTTCCCTTGGTCTCTTCCGAGAACACTCTGCAGGTTTCTGAAAAATCACATCCTCTTCAACACTCCCCCCTCTTTCTCTTTTAACAAACACACTCCCTTCCTGTCCCCCTAATCCCCCAAAGTCCAACGACATCCCTGCACCTGCACCAGCCTTCTGTCTATTTTCTTCATCTTCTTCAATCTCGTGACTTTCAACCAAATGGGAGCTGCGTGCCTCCTTGCAGTCCTTGCATCGAGTGCGCCTGCGTCCGTGCTCACATGTGTTCATACAGCTCTCGTCCGTACACTCAGCCCGCTGGCGGCCGTGTTTGCACACCGCCCCCGCAGTCCCCCCAGGTCCCCTCCCCCCACCCCCCCTTGACAACGTCTGACCGCTCGGACTAGATGGGCGGACCCGCACCCCGCCTCTCCCGTGAGGGATTGCTCGAGTCAGAGCAGTGGCAGCTGACGCAACATCTGCTCTGCGAAAAAGAGTGGAGGAATCTGGGTCAGTGGGTAAGTGTGTCTGCGTGTATGAGAGACGACGACTTTTGCCTTTCCCGTTGTGGGAAAGGGAGACAGAAACACCAGCTGTTTGCCCTGTCCCCAGTCCCTCAGGCTCCACTGCCTTCCTGCTCTCTCCACTTCCACTTGATGGATCCCCCTCTCCGTCTCCTTCGAGCTGGAACTCCTCCCCCTTCTTGTTTTTCCCCCACTGCACTTTCACCGTCTTTTCCGCCTTCTTTTTGCCCTTACCTGTTGGCTTCACCTCCTTTGCTGCTTTCTCTTTATCCTTTCCTTGCTCTTTCTCTTTCTTTTGCACTGTTTCTTTGGCTTTCTCTTCCGCTTTCTCTTTCGCTATCGCTTCCTTTGCCTCGTCCAATTCCCTGCACTCTGCGCATTCGGAACGGACGCGCTTGTGCTTGCACGTGGTGCTGCCCCTGCATAGCTTGCACTGATACCGCCTACGGCCGTGCTCGCAGAAACTCGGTCCCCCACACTCCTTGCAGCCATGATGCTTATACTTCCCATGCGGACACAATTGCCTCCCACCGCACTCCGGGCATCTATCGCGCTTCCGACCATGCTCACACCAGGCGTTACCCCCACACTCTCTGCAATGATATCGATCTGAGAGGCCATGCGGGCAGCGCCTGCACTCTTTGCACCAGGGGCGCCTTTTGCCGTGCGCACAGATGGAACTGCCCCCACACTCTTTACAGACATGACGATAACGGCCGTGTTCACAGATGCCCTTTCCACCACACTCCCTGCATTGTTTCCGTTGTCGGCCGTGCACACAAATACCAGCGCCCCCACAGTCTTTGCAAATATAGCGCTCGCGACCGTGTTCACAGAATCGCTTCCCTTTTGCGCACTCCTTGCACTGGTACCGCACACGGTCGTGGACGCAAATAGCGTTCCCGCCACACTCCTTACAAACATTGCGCTTCTTTCCATGTTCACAAAACTGGGCAGAACCGCATTCCTTGCAGCTGTACTTGACTCGCCCGTGCTCACAGATTCCTCCACCCTTGCAATCTTGGCAATTGTAACGCAACCGCCCATGTTCGCAGATTCCAGCACCACCACACTCCTTGCAGCTGTAGCGCAACCGACGGTGCTCACAAAACTGAGCTCCCCCACACTCCTTGCAACTGTAACGCGTCCGACCGTGCTCACAAAACTGAGCTCCCCCACACTCCTTGCAATTGTAACGCGTCCGACCGTGCTCACAGAAACTGCCCCCCCCACACTCCTCACACTGGCTACGTTTAATACCATGGTCGCACACACGAGACTTTCTACCTTCAGTCAGACGGGGTCCTGCAGGTCCCTGTAGGAACTCCAAACCTTCTTCCAGCTCCAGCCGGCGGTCACCAAAAAGCTCTTCTAACACGTCCTCGTCGGATTCAGAGCGCTCGTAATGCGCGTCTGAGGCCCCAGCTTCTTCCCCGAAAGTCTCAGGAATCACGGGGTGAAGAGTGGTGCTAGGCGCAGCTTCCGTCTCCTCGGCGTCCCCTGCCTCTCTGTGTCCATCCGTTTGCTCTGTGTCTTCACACTCCTTCTTCATTTGGGGGAATGAACCTTCTCGGCTCTTGTACGCAAAAGGGATCCAAAAGAGATCCTTCAGGTCCGGATGAGTGCAATCAATGTCTGCACGGGAGAGAGACGGAATAGTTCAATGGAGACAGCAAACGTTTGGGAGACAAGCAGACTTTGGATGCAGACCACTCTTCTGCTCAATTTGAAGCCAGCAGCATGAAGCTTTCTAAAGATGCTTAAGCACAAAGCAGCACTCTCCGTAGAAAGGATCAGACTGCCCCTGTGATCCAAACAAGTCACGCCAGCCAATGGAAAAGCTCGCTCAGTCTGAATGCTGAAGCTGATCTCCTACAATCCCCCATCAACATTCTTCAGATGTATTCCACACGTTCCGTCTCTGTCAAGAGAAGAGACACGCGATTTCAAGCCTGTGGATCCATGAAGCTGGCAAGCGGCCGTAGTTGGATCGGGTATGGTGGAGTGACTGTGGATTTGGTCTGACCTGTTGGCTGTTGTCGAGAACTGTCTAGCCGCAGGACCAATTCCGACCGGCCGCGGCCCACGGCCCCCCCCGAGGCCCCTGGTCCTACCCGGTCCAGCCTTCTTGGCTTCACTAGAGGCTAAAATTTAAACTGTTTCTAAGAGCCTTTATCTTAATTAAGGTGTCTTTTATTCGTTCTTAAACTGCCTTTTATTACCTTTTACAACGGTTTCCAAAATTAAACAATTTTTCTTTGCATTAGTATTCATTCAATCGTAAAGACTAGAAAGTTTAAACCCTATCACTATCTGTCACTCGGTAATACAGTCTTAGAATTTGAGACCTGGTCGGGGCAGCCCCGAGCCTAGTATTGTGACCACCTATTCAATGGGCCGAATCAATGGCGAATCAATACCGATTCACTGACTGATCATTCGTGTATGCATCTAAGTATTGTATATTGAATTTCCAATTTTTTTTGAAATCAAAATGTATGCATATACATCAAATTCGACTGACTCAGGGCTAACTGACTGATTTGGTTAAATAGTAGTAGCCGCCCGAGGCTCATCGAAGTTTCGATCCCTCTACCGGCTAGACCCTCCTCCTCTGACGGCTGGACCCTTCTAACCTACCAGCCAGAGCCTTTGCAGACCCCCTTCCGCTGCAGGCGGCCCTCTGACCCTCTGCCGCTGAGCCCATCACCCTGCGACCAAAACACCTTCTGAGACTCTCTCGTGACTGGCAGGCACTTGACGACACTTCTCTATGGACAAGACTGCACCAAGTGAAGAACGTTTTCGAACGCTACCTCTGAGCGGCTTTTCCTCTCCTCAACTTCACTATCTTCGTTTATAAAACCTGAGCATGTGAGAGCCTTTCCGTATTCCTTGAGGGCTTCTTGAACCGAGGGGCGCTTCGACCACTTTCCCGACTCCTCCATCCCAAAAGAGTCAACAAGCTGCACCACATCAGATTGGATTTCAGTCTCGACGCACATTGAAGCAGTCGAGAAATCCACGAATCGCAAGACCCCCCCAAGCTCGATCACATTCTTTACCCGCGCGTCTCCGTGAGTCACCCCGCAGCAGTGCAGCTGCCAGAGCAATCGCAAAAGCTCCTGCTTGACAGGTTCTTTGAGAGGATTGCCTGTCACTGACAAACGAGGCGGAGTGCTCCCCAAGGGTAGCAGCATCGCAGCTGCCTCCCAGTCGCCGACGTAAAGAAACCCCCCTTCTGCCTCTGAAAGTGGACGAACGAAAAAGTTCTCAGCAGTCTTGGGAAGACTGCACAGACGCTCAAACTCCCACCTCAGAGACCGGGACTCACTGCCACCTACGACCACCTTCATTGCCACCCATGTGTTGTTCCGGCTCTCTTTGACCTTCAGGACACGACCATGAGAGCCCATGCCCAAAAACCCATGTTTCACGTAAATCACTTTGCTCTTTTTCCTCAGCTCCTCCAGCCAGTGGGCCCAGGGAATCCTTTGAGCGTCGGCACAGAAAAAGTCCCGCAGCGCAGCCTCCGAACCGGGATCTGTCCATTTTCCGCTCTCATGCTCAGAGAACGCGCTGCCCCCACAGTAGGCAAACAAGGCAAACTTTTCCGCGTCGTAGAGCATGCCCCGAACAACATGCGTTCCAGAAAAGCCGTCTCTCAGGCAGTCGAAGCACGTCTTCATCTTCGAGTAGTGTTCATCCTTGATCTCCACCTTCCCCTCCAAGATAAAGAGAGCGTCCCGCAGCCGCCAGTCGGCAGGGATTCCAGATCGAAAACAGAGGTCCTTGTGCTCTTGTTGAAGTTCCGCTCGGCGGTGCCTCACAACTTGCTGGGCTTCCGAATCCGAAACCTCCACTCCAGTCCAAAACCCCAACGGCAACACAAAGAAGTCCGGCTTCATTTTGTCATGCGAGCTACCATACGGTTGCTGCAACCACGGGTTCACCTCGCTGTTGACGAGAACTAGGCCCGACCTTTCGAAAATCCGCGTGAAGTGTGGTGTCAGCGAGGCGTTGAGATGCGCCTCCCGTACGGTAGGAGGATATTTACCGGCCTCCAAGAGCGTCGGGTTCTTCTGGAGAACAGGAGGACCGTCAGTCGACTTAATCCCTTTAGCACCAGGATAATCACGCAGGTGCTTTCCCTTCGCTCCATCCGTGCCGGACAATTCGCGATGCTCTTTATTGACTTCCAAGCGCAGCATTCTGAACTCAAGAAGCAGATCTTTCAGATCACTAGGGCTCGGTTCTGCACTATCACACAGGAGAAGAGGCAGTCAAGCACGTGAACGAGCACCAGACACACACGATCCAGTTCGGCCAGCCAAGCGGATCGAATGTCGGAACAGAGAAACCACGGATGCTGACGGTCACGTCACGCACAGTCTGACGCACGCGAAAGAGAAGAAGGTCAAGCTAAAGATAAAGAGATGGCGGTGACTAATCTATGCTGGAGAAATTTTGCTGGGGTGAGACAACGATCGGAGAGCCGGGAAAGGGACAAACGTGCGCTTCAGCACACAAGCACGCACTTCTCTCACGGACTCGCACGCGGACTTCAATCTGGTAGAGCTGGAGACGTCGAATCAACCAGGCACACGCACGCACGCCTACGGGAAGCGCAGCCACAGAGGTAGCTGACGGTCACGCACGCACGCGAAAGCACATGCACACAGCCGAGGGCGAACGCTGCCTGACGGTCAAGAAGGTCACCATACAAGCAGACAGGCGGGGGTCATAAAGAAAAGGGGTTTCTAACAAATCGGGCCACGCACGCATCCGATCTAAAGAGATGGCGGTGACTAATGTATGTTGGGGAGATTTTGCGGCGAACAACGTCTACAGGGGAGGAGAAAAGCGGACCTTGGACGCCTCCTGGTTGCTGCCGCTGCCTCTGCTCCTGGGCAAACTTTCTGACGATCCCCCTCTCGTGCAGAGGAATCTGCACCGACTGGATGAGCTCCCCAATGTCGTCGTCGGTGAGCAAAAACTGCTCAGCGGATGTCATCTTTGCCTCTTGAAGGTTTTTCCGCGTCTCATCAGATAGTTTCCCAAGGAATTCCTCCATAGAAGTGTTCCCATTGTACGCGTGGACGAGCCGATTCTTCGTTTTGTTCGACAGCGCCCACTCTGCAGCATCCACACATTCAGCAACCACAGGGTGCAGGCGGAAAGTGGCGCGGAGACGGCGAGAGATAGGCAAAGAGCCCGAAAAGTTTAGGAGCCAACGGAACGAGACACGGTGAGACCAGCAGAGAATCGGACCACGGAAGCGAAGGTGCGCCTACCTGGAGTCTCGACGACTGCCGACCGAACCAACGGAAAACCGACACACCTGCGGCAACGCCGGGATCCACACCCTCATTGAGCGGCTCCCCTCCTCGACAGCGTCGCAGAAGTGCTGCAGAGAGGAGAAAGAAGCACAGCGTGCAACACAATAGCGCAGGCTGGACCCAGCGGAGACAAGAGGTGGAGGCCACCGACTCACCGCGTTCTGGAGCTCCGATGCCAGCTTCGTGGCACAGCCATCATGCCCACCCAGATGCTGCTCGAGACCTGCAGGCAGGTAAAAACGAGAGTTTACGGTCAAAGAGCCGGAAACACGCCGGCGGAAATGCGTGCATGGAAGCCAGACAACGCAAAGGACACCCGCTGACCGACGCACCCTGTGGAAGCGTTGCAGGCTCGACTCCTCTCCGCCACCCCCCCGCACCCCCGAACAGCCCTCGGCCGGGACCGCCACGTCCAGGACGGCCATGAGCTCCCCTGGGGTTCCCGACAACTGCAGGAAAAAAGGGCGGAATTGAACTCATGGATGAGCACGGAGACAGCCAGAAAGAACGAAAACAGACGGAGAGGGGCAGGGCGAAAACGAGCGGAGACCTGGAGAGGGGAAAAAACGCAGAAGAGCAGGACCAGATACAAGAGAACTGTGCGATTGGAAGCTGAAGAACCCTGTTGTACTCTCTTTCGTTTTCCAACGCGGGTCTGCTCGGCCAGACTGCCAAAGCTAAAGAGCCTTGGTGTACTCTACGACTTTTTTCGCCCGATTCTTCGCCCAAACTGAAAAAAGCAAAATCAAGGAAGAAAAACCTGCCGACGTACTGTCGTCCTGTTGGAGGGAAACCCGCACCCTCACGCGCTCCTTGGACTCCGACTGTCCGCCCCGCAGGTGCACCAAGCCGCCTGAGCGAGACGGGACAGACGCAGAAAACACAAGAATCCTTGCAAGCTTCGACTCCTCGGAGGAGAAAGAAAAGTCGAGAAAAGCGGAACAACACTCCAGACAGACATTCCCGCATCGACTGCATTGCTGTACAGAGAACAAGCGGTCATGCAGCAAGACCGCGAAAACAGACCTCTCAAGTTCCCGTCGTTGGCTCCCGCTTTGCCCCCTCCGCTCTGGGTTTTTGCACCTGCAAAGAGAAGAGATCGAAGGAGACCTCATGCGTGCACAGCTCGACGCTAGATACGCCCGGATCGACTGCATCGAAGTCTCTCTCGTCCACACAGCAGCGTGTGTACAGCACCACAATTACCGTCCCTCGGTTCTGACTGCAGCCCACGCGACATTCTTCAGCCGGCAGTACACCGCAGGAGGACCGACCTACCTGTGCAAACACCGCCTCGCTGAGAGGCTGAGTCCTCCCCGTTCCCGTGGAGCGGTGTCGTCTCCCAAGTGCTCTGACAGCCTCTCACGGTTCCTGCAGAGACTATTAACGCTCCTTCGAAAGACCGTGAGGGCGTCTACTCAATGACGGGAAACGAAGAACCACCGGTGGAAAAACCGGGGAAAAGCGACAGGAACTAGCCACAAGAAGCTAACGAACCGTTTCATACTCTAATACTTCTACACTTCTCGTGCCCACAAGACCAAGAAGGATCGCAGGGAAAAAAGAAAGAATCGCCGCTGATCTTCACATCCCGGATCCCTCGGAGACCCCAGATCCTTAGTACACCCCAGTTGCGCTCTACACCTCGCTCCCGCTCTACACCCCTCTCCCGCTCTACACCCCTCTCCAGCTCTACATGCCACTCCAGCTTTGCTCCATCCCAGCCGGACCCTCGCACCTGCACATAGAGAACGCACAAGAAACTGCTGTCTCGTTTTTTGTGCAAGCTCGTCAGGATGAGGAAAAGACGGCTGCTGTTTCGACCTTGGAAAAAAAAGGCGGGGCTGCCGAAGATCTGCGGGCAGGGTGGGAGTAAAGGTTTCTGAACAGCATGGCCGTAATGCTGAAGGTCTGATGAGCAGGCCTAAAAGGTGGCCAGTCGACGGGTGCGTGGGGGTCCGAAAACGGCAGCGTGCTGGAGAGGGGTGCACCCGACGAAAACGAATCCCCGATACAGATGAGCAGAACAGCTCGGGCATAGCCAAAAAAATTGGAGGGTGCTGACCATTTTCTTTCAGCTCGAAGACCTCGTCTTGCTTCCATTCCGAGAATGGCACGGGTCCTGCATGCGGGTGGAAAAGTCGAACAAGGGTTGCTGGTGTGAAAACGGGTCAAAGTACACGGAGTGGGGATCTGGAAACGATCTTGAGAGGAATGCAGTCGAAGGACCCCGTCGAATTAAGGAGCGGGAAGACCGACGAAGAGACGCAAAAGAAGAACGGTTCGAGCGACCGACACAGACGGAGTACCCATATGGTGCATCAAGAAATTGGTGCTGACCCTCCCTTTCCTTCAGCTCCAACGCCTCGCTTCGCCTCCACTCAGAACACGGAACGGACCCTGAAAGCCAAAAAGCCAGACAAGAGTGGATGGGTCTGAAAAGGGCGGGCAGTCAAGAAGCCAGTCCATGCGGGCAAAAGGGCGGGGAGCGAGGATATGGAAGGAACGCATTGGTCCGTCGGAGGGCGACGGAGAGACGGAAAGGACGGACGGTTCGAGCGACCGACACAGGCGGGCAGAGACATGGTACATCACAAGATATTTTGAAGCTGCGGGGTGCTGACCTTCCCTTTCCTTCAGCTCCGACGCCTCGCCTTGCTTCCACTCAGAGCCCGGTACGGACTCTGCAAGCCGAGAAGCCAGAAAAGATGACTGGATGGATCTGTTCTGCATGACGAGCATGCACGGTGGGTGGCCGGAGCATATCTGTTGGGTAAGATCCGTGCGTCAGAATGGGTGGGTCTGGAAAGGGTGTGTGCTGCAGGGCGGAGAGGGTCTGCGCGTCGGGGTGGGGGGATCTGGGAAGGGTCGTTGCGGCAAGTTGGGGGGGTCTGGGAAGGGCTTCCCAAATATTCGTGCCTGGTGTCGAAAGCGTCCCGCAGAGATCTGTGCGGCAGGGTGGGGGGATCTGAGAAGGGTCTGTGCGGCAGGTTGGGGGGGTCTGGGAAGGGCTTCCCAAAGATTCGTGCCTGGGGTTGAAACGGCCTCCCAAAGATTCGTGTCTGGGGTCGAAAGGGTCCCCCAAAGATCTGTGCGGCAGGGTGGAGGAGTCGGGAGAGGGTCTGTGCGGCAGAGTGGGGGGATCTGGGAAGGGTCGGTGCGGCAGAGTGGGGGGATCTGGGAAGGGTCGGTGCGGCAGGATGGGGGGATCTGGGAAGGGTCTGTGCGGCAGGGTCCCGAAGTCTCGTGCCTGGATCTCCCAAAGGTCCGTGCGGGGATCTGGAAAACGCGGCAGAGTGGGCAGGTCTCGAAAGGGTCTGTGCGACAGGGTGGAAGGGATCTGAGTGGAGTCTCCGGAAGAGATGTGCGGCACGGTGGAAGGGATCTGAGTGGAGTCTCCGGAAGAGATGTACGGCACGGTGGAAGGGATCTGAGTGGAGTCTCCGGAAGAGATGTGGGGCACGGGGGCTGCGGAAGATTTGGCGGGCGACGTACGAGAAGGGTCTGCGATGTCTGCGGACGATCTGGGAGACAACGTGAAGGGATCTGCGGAAGATCTGCATGGTGGATAGGGTGGGGGGGGGTCTGCGGAGGATCTGGTGGGCAACGTTGGGGGTCCATGCACGGAGGATCTGGGGCATCGGCAACGGGGGGGAGGGGGCTCGAGAAGATCTGGCGGGCAACGTTTGGGGGTCTGCAGAGGATCTGGTTTGTGGGCACCGTGGGGGTCCGAAGGCTACCAAAATCGGATCGGGGAGGAGCTGACCGACTGCGTGCTCCCAGCGGTAGGTTCCGGCTAAGTTCAAATCCGAGGGGCAGGGTGAGGGGGTCTGCAAACGATATGAGGAAAGGAAGAAGAAAGCAAGAACAAATGCCCAAAAATGCGCTGTGCAGCCTCAAAAAATGGGGGGCGGACCTGCTTGGCAAATGTCCCGGTAGGCAGTGAGGCTCTGCTTGTCCGAGCCCAAATATCTTGATTCGTAGGTCTGCACATTAGCGCACAAATAGGGGTGAAAAAATAGATTTTGTTTGAACATTTTCGACGGGAAAGGGTGGGTGGGAGTCTGCTCTCGCTCACCTTTCGGGCACTCCTCCATCTGCCAGCTATCCAGTTCCATCGCCCTTCATGCCCCCTTCCTCCAAAACCTGTACCGGTGTACCCGACCTGCAGTCAATTGAGAAGACGCCATGCGTGCCCGTCAGAGGGAAAAGCCAAAAGAAGCCCATGCAGACTAAAGGCTTGCAGATCGACCCTCACGAAATGACCGCAAACAGCTAGGCAGTACAAGCTCTGCCTGGGAGCAGAAGACCCGTACGTCGTACGCCGTGCAGACAGCACAGAAGAGACTCACCCCCCCCTTGCGCAGCGATGAACTCCTTGCCGCCTCTTGTCCCTCCCCCTTGAAGTCCGTGTGTGCTCCGGTCACCTGCAGTCAGTTGGACACAATGAATCAAAAGGGCAAACTCAAGCGTGGCATCGAGAGTGGGGAAAAAGACTCACCCTGATACGCGCCGCCTCGTCGTCTTTCCACTGGCAGGCAACCCTGTTCGCCCCCTGGAGTCTTCTCTCACGCCCTTCTCTGCCGATCTGCAGAAGAGAGGAGCAGAATGAGTACAAAAATGCAGCCCCACAGGCTGACCACCTCCCCATGATCAACGCACACCTTAGCGAACAGCAGCCTGGTGCTTCTGCTCGACTGCTTACACACACAAAGGAACTGACCTCCATCCCTTCTGTTTGTTCCACGAAAAGCAGCTCTTCAGCATGCGTCTCTCGCATCGTGCGGAACCCAGTGCAGTTGTCTCTTTTTGCGTGAATCAGATCTCTAAAGAAGCACGCAAGGCAAAGGAACAACACGTTGTGCCCGCTGTCTACGCAGCTGCTCGTCACCGTGCTCCTACACCAGACAATAGAGCTTACGGTGCAATAGACCTCTCACGATGTCGCTTCGGGACTGACTCTGACGAAAAGGTTGCTTGAAAGAGCTCTACGAAAGGCCAAGCAATTGATTGCCCGGCTGCCGTCTCCTCTCGAGATGAGCTGTCTTTCAGGAACCAAAAAATGGAAATTGTTTGCCAGGCTGAAAAGTCGAATGACGTGGACTGCTTCTCGAAATCTTCATTCGTGGACAGCCTACTGCGTCACTCAAAGCCTCAGGAAGATCGCCCCTGACAGTTTATATGTAAGTTACAGAGCCGCTCGCTCCGCTCGCAACTCCAAAGGCCCCGGAGGGCATGAATGAATTACAGCTCCGCCCTCCGCGGGGCCATGCATGCGTCGGTGTGGGAATCTGACGCAAGCAAGCTTGCGAACGGCCCCGGAAAGCAAGAAAAATGACAACTGCACGATTGACGCACGCCAGCCAGTCGACCGC
>JAHBMJ010004721.1:38864-55108 GCA_018398765.1 Chromera velia | reverse complement strand
CCCCCTCGCGGGAAAAGCCGCGGAACTCTCCCCCCCCCTGGGAAAAAAGCCCGGGGGTAAGCGCCCCATCTGACGCACGCATAGCACACATTCAGCCTTTCGGGGCCGGGTTTTTGCCGAAAGACAGCGTGCACGCATGCACGTGGGCTGGGGTATTTCTGTTTTCTAAGTGCCCCCCGCTTCGCTCTCTGGGGCTACCCAGGTATGTGGGGGCCGCTGCACGATGCTACACGCAGTTGTGAGAGCATGCCAGGGCTTGTGTGCATGCACGAGCGTCGCCTCAGCTAGGTGTCGGAGAAAAGGAGTCGTGGGGGATTAAGTGCCCCCCGGGTGGAGAGCTCCATGCGAACATGTTTCAAGCTTCGCTCCGCCCTCCGGGGCCTGCGTCATGTAGCATTCCCCAACTTCGTGGTGGCGGCAAAGGGGGCACGCCATGGCGCGCCGCAGAGGATCCCCCCCAGCCCCGTCCCACAACATGGCGGTGCATAGTGGCGGGCCGTCTCCGAAGAGACGTTTCCCAAGGTGAGGTAATTTATCGCCCCTGGCGCGTCCCCCTAAAAATGGTGCCGCTACAATGGACCGCGGACAAACCCGGAACATAAATCCTAATCCTACTCAACGTTTTCTAAACAGTTTTACATTTTTTAAATCAAGTAATGAAATGTTCGATCATTTTAACTCCAGTTTTCATTTTAAATGATAAAATACTATAAGATACAGAAAGAGAGATATAGAAAGATGGAGAGGAAAAAGAGACGAGAAGGGATGAAAGAAAGAAAGAAAGAAAGAAACAAAGAAAGAAAGAAAAAAAGAAAGAAAGAAAAAAAGAAAGAAAGAAAAAAAGAAAGAAAGAAAGAAAGAAAGAAAGAAAGAAAGAAGGAAAAAGAAAGAGAAAGGCAATCTATATCGTTTTTTCTTTACTTTTCTTTTTCTTTCTCTATTTTTTTTTCTTCTTCTTTTGACGCGCTCTCTCAGTGCATGGAGGGACAGACTCTATGTTTCTTCTTCTCCTTTCTTTTCTTCATATGCATAACAGTGGATAGATAAACTAAGACAGACTGTATGTTTTACCTAGTTTTAGTATGTTTCTTCTTCTCTCTTCTTCAAACAGACAGACAGACAGACGAACTGTAAGGTTTCTTTCCCTCCCTTTTTCACGGGCACAAAACACAAAAGAAGGAAACAAAGACAAAAGAACATCACGACAGACAGATAGATAGACAGACAATCTGGTAACTGTGCTGTCTTTCAGACAGACAGGACAGATAGACAGACCGAGACACAGAGTCTCCATACACAGAGACATAGAGTCTCTCTCTCTCTCTCGCGGCACGCGCGCGGGCACACACACACACTCACTCACTCACTCACTCACAGACACACACACACACACACACGCACACACACACACAGAGAGAGAGAGCGCGCCAGAGACAGAGACTACATGTTTCTTCTTCGCCCTCCTCTTTTTCATTTACAGACTCTATGTTTCTTCTTCTCCCTTCTTTTCTTACAGAAAGACACACAGAACACGCACACACATATACACAGACACACACACACACACACACACACACACACAGAGAGAGACAGAGAGAGAGAGAGAGAGAGAGAGAGAGAGAGGATAAGAAGCACCAAGCTAAAGCAAACTAAGGAATGGAATCGTCCGAACAACATCACCTCCCGTCTGTCTCTAGACCCCTCGAAACGTTCGCAAACGAGAGTGCTGGTGCACGCAGGTCTGGATAAACAAGAATTCAACCCAAAACTCCATTTTTCTCTCCCGCAGTTTAATCAACCACGAGTTGCAAGCCCGATGATTCAAACATCAGCCGACGATGACAGGCGCCACGGGGCCCTCCCTGGCGGAGGCCTCTCCGGGTTTCGCGGCCTCGTGTCCCCTCTGCTTCAGGTGTTGGTCGAGGTGGCTCTGGTCTCTGCAGACGTACCCGCACGTCTTGCAGACCTGCACGGAAAATAAACAAGACAGAGGATATAAAGGAACGACCGAAGAGATGAAGGAAGGGTTGGAGGCAGGAAGAGAAGAAAGAAATGAAAAAAAAAAGAAAAAGGAACGACCGAAGAGAGAGAGAGGGAGAGAGGGAGAGAGAGAGAGAGAAAGAATGGAAGGAAGGAATCAAGAAGAGGAGGGAGGGAGGGAGGGAGAAAGAAAGAAAGAACGGAAAAAATCACGCAAGAAAGAAAAGAAGGGGAAAAGAAAGGAGAGAGAAACGAGAAAGGAAAAGAAGGAAAAAGAAAGAGAGGATGGAAGAAAAGAGGAAAGGAGAGGAAGAAACGAGAGAGTTGCGAGCAAGACAACAAAATCTAAGGGGGGTGACATCAGAGAAAAAGAATGTACAGGGAGGGACGATGGATGGAAGTCTGCAAGGGTCACACAAGACCGGAGGAAGGCACACACCGACACGCATTACTTCCGCGAAGAATGGGTGGAGAGACCGATAGAGAATTGCATGAACGAGAAAAAAGGGACTTGGATGCATTTTGAAGAGAGGCCGGAGGAAGAGAAACGGAGCCAGGCAAAAACCCGGCGGAAGCGTTGAAGCCGAGACAGAATAGGGCCTTTAATACCTGAGAAAGGATCGCTTCTGCAAGGGGCTAGAAGAAGGACAGAAAGATAAATAAATACTGGCTCAGGGCAACATGATAGAGAGGTTCCTGTCCAGACTCGTCCTTGACTTCATACAATATCACCATACATATAGATCCGGCTGAGAGCCTGTCTTGATGCATTTCCCGAGTGCATGGGAGGAAGAGAGGGGTGCATCTTCGCGCACTTGAACTGACCCAATTTGTCTTCTTGCGAATGTACGGCCACAGAACCGTGGAAGTGTGGACGTAGAGATACTTTAGCTCGGTCTTTTGGGGGTCAGTGCATTGGTAGGCGATCTTGGTCTTACAATCTGGACATCTGTACTCCCACTGATCCTCTATTCCCTTCTGTCTCCTGATCTCTTTGGGTTCGTCTGCCACCTCACAACAGACTTTGACGACACTCTTCGAAGCGTCGAGAACAGAGGCGCCGTCTGTCTTCCTCTTTGGTACTTTGTCTTCTGCCACATCAGCGTCTGTGATGATCAGCAGAGCCCTACACTTCGCACAGGAAAGCGTGTGGAATTTATCATCTGACGAGAGGTCTCTGTCGGCATTTGTGAACACACGTGCCCGAAACGACACGACTTTCGGCATGGTCGCAGAAAGCCGATTGAGGGAAACAACGGTTGGACGATGAAGGCACACCCACGACAACAACAGAAGAAAGGCAACAACTGGAAAACTTTCTCGGAGTTCTCAGAAGCTTGTGAGCCAGCAATGCTGTTAATGACTCAGCCAGCTGGACGTGTGACAGTCGATTCAGGCCTGGCGCTTCCTAGCTCGATCGATATCTGACACATTGAATCATTGACGTTCTCAGTCACCGGCGTATATATACGTGACTGATTTGTGTTGCTCTACACAAAAAAGAGACAGCGGGCGCGCATGACGCGCGCCCGTCTACGCGTGTGTGTTGCTTGCCAGCAATTGCCAGCATGCCAACAACTCGATCAGAGCAATTGACATCGATCCATTTGACATCCGGCCACGCTGAAAACTCCAACAGTGAGAGTGAGAAATCATCTTGATGAAGATGGCACAGAAACGACAGCTTGAATCTCCGCTAAACGTTACATTCGATTGCCGTCTTAAAGTGCAGTCCTCACAAGCTTGGATCGCATGTTTTTCTTTTTCAGCAACAGTAGGACTGACTGACTGACTGATTCTGTGGTGTTCCTTTCCATGCCTCGTTGACAGAAGCATTTGGGCTGATGAGCGGCGGGATCCCCCCCACTGCTGGCGAGGTGTGCGCGCTCCTCAATGCACGCAAATACGCCACGCTTCTGCAGGCTCCGGAGGTGAGACGGCAAGAAGGCATAAAAGCCAGGAGACGGATCATTTGAATGGATGCATGGAAGAGATGAAAGTCGAGTGCCAAGAGCTACCAATTCAAAGTGCCGGGGTGAAGAAATTTCATGCATGCATGCATGCATGCGCACGTGCGTCTCTCTCTCTCTCTCTCTCTCTCTCTCCCTCTTTCTCTCTGTGTGTGTGTGTGTGTGTGTGTGTGTGAGAGAGAGAGAGAGAGAGAGAGAGTGATCGTGCGCGCGAGCAGAAGACTTTGCTACGCTTTCAAAGAAGACAGAGCCCCGGAAAGCACTGATTGACGGGCATTTTTCCTACGAAGTTTTCGTCAGCCAGTAATAAGGGGGCTCTGCCGGTTTTTCGAAAACTTTCGACGGGTTGCGCAGGGACCGCCATGTGTTTCTTTCGTTTTTCAGGGTGTAGCTGTATGCACACCTTTACTGAATTTGTGTAAGAGAACCTGTACGCAGGCGAGTCACGTGTTTTGCATGGGTACATGCCGCTCTTTGTATGTGTGCAACTGCAGCCGACCCCGGATATGCCGGAGAAGGAATACGTCAGTCAGGCTTTCGATCAGACAGTCAGGCATCCAGTGAGTGATTCAGTGAAAGAGTTGCTTGGATTGCTCAGAAGGACCAGGCGTTTCGTTTTGCGAGTTCCTTCAAGTGCCTACAAGGTGACAGGAGAGCAGTCTAATAACAAAGGGAATGCGTGATTAATGGGTGCCCAGGGTTACAGGGAGACGCATAAATTGATTGCTGACTTGTCGGAATGACGTATGCTCTCTCTCTCTCTCTCTCTCTCTCTCTCTCTCTCTCTTTCTCTCTCTGTCTCTCTCTGTGTGTGAGAGAGAGAGGGCGAGTGCGTATTGGTTGCTTGATCGAGCATGGATCCAACAGCAGAGCTTTTGTTGTGGCTCTGCAAGTCGACTCTGTGTTATGGTTGGTGAAAGAGAGAAAGTTGGACTCACCTTCTGCATCGGTAACTTCACTCAGGGTGACCGAATGCTCTTGGCCTGGGAAAGGAAAGAAACCCTCGGTTGCCGGTCGTCTTGTTCGCTGAACCATTTACCAAATGACCGAATGATTCGAAAAATGTATGCACGAACCAATGCAGTGGGCTCTGCGGGCCGGGAGACTTTATGCTCAAGTCCGACGACAAAACGCGAAGAATTTGGAGGCGGAAGTCGAGAAAATGCTGTCAGCCTATGGGACTTTCTATCTGCTTCTCTTTCCGTATGCTCTCATGAAAAAGCTCCCAACCTGCTTCTCTTCTTCCTTCTCGGTCGTCACTCTCTGCGCCCCCCTTTTTCTCCTCAGGTTTGATCCATCAGAATAATCAGGTATACGCCCAGACGTCTCTCTCAGCGTAGTTCCAGAGTGAGCGCCACGTCGTCCTTTTGCTCGGTGTTTCTTTAAGCGTCTAAACTACTTTCCCTTTCTTCTGTCGGTCTTCGAAAGGCAGACTGACCTCTTTTTCTTCGAACGAATGCGATTCCTTTCTGCTGCCTTTTTTGTCTTCTCGTGGATTCCGTCTGCTGCCTGCTTCTCTTCTGCCGGCAGGTCTTTTGAAAGCGAAAACATCGGGTCAGTTCGTTCAGTCGGGGTGGGAGTGAGTGATGTTGCAGGAGGGGGGTGGACAGGGTTATTGTCTTTGTCTTACTCTTCGCGCCATGTGAAAGGGGATGAGAAGGTCGTCTGAACAGCGAAAGAGAAAATGAGTGGAAAAGAAAAACAACACTCGCAAAACCTTCACTTTCGTTGCTATCAAGTGATTGCCTCCTCCACCCCCCCTGCGTCTCCCTCTCTCTCCCTCCCTCTCTCCCTCTCCCTCTCTCTCTGTCTGTCTGCCTGTCTGTCTGTCTGTCTGTCTGTCTCTCTCGGTTTGTGTGTTTCCGTGTATGCGAAATCATTTGACTGACTGCAGGTCCGTCTATCCGTTTCCCATCCGTCTCCTCCTCTGCTTCGTCCCCGTTCTCTCTGGAGGAGCAGGCAGGATACCTGAGGCCATCCAGAGTGGGTGTGAGCTTCTAAGGGAGAGTCTGGGGGAATTTGTGAAGGCCGTCGCTCTCCTCTCATCTTCTCCGCCGAGTGGGCAGGCGATGAGCAGCCAGGCGGCTGTCGTTCTGCAGAAGCAGAGGGAGAGCGTCGCATCTGCCTGCTTTGTGGCCGAGATGCTCCTTGCTTCAAAGGCTCCAGATGTCTGTCAGTTCAATGGAAACGAATGCAGGAAAGGGAAGGGGCGTGGAGTCATTCAAGCACTCAAAAAGCAAAAAAAGTGGGAGGGCGAATACATAGAGACGGCTGGAGAGACTAACAACAGTGACGCACCCGTCGTTTTTCTTTTCGCTTTCCGTTTTTCGCCTGTATGAGCTGTTTTCTTTGTTGCTTCTTCCCATGCATTTTTCTCTCCGGCTGGTCCGCAGGTCGCATGTCTACGTTGTCTGATCACGTGCAGGCCGCACTGCGTCTGCTCCTGTCTGTTCAAAAGAGAATGCCCAAGGAGATGCCGGCACCGTCTCTTTGGGCTGCAATGGGAAGGGCAGCTCTTTCGGTCGGTCGATCGAATTTTATTGCGGCTTGAGTTGACCTGCCTGACTCGATCGCGGGGAAGCGAAAGGGAGGGAAAGGAAGAGAAGGGAAGGGAATCGAATGGAAGGGCAGGACGAGAGCGAAGGAAATCACATGTGGGGTAAGAAAGATGCCAGGGAATGGATGGATGTAGATGAAAAGGGAGATTGTTGGGTTTTTTTGTGCCTTCCTGCTTATCTACCTGTATTTCCCTGTTTGGTGTGTCATGCGTTCTTTGCAGTTTCCCCCCTCGATCTCCCGAGAGAGAGCCTGTATTGATTCCCTTTCTGTGCATGCAGATGGGGGCTGTATCAGATGCGGCGTCTTTTTTTCGGGAGGAGGAGAAAGAACGGGGAGGGCCGGCTCCGAGGTCTCTGACAAATGCGTCCGTCGGTCTTTCTTTTTTTTCATTTGGAGAGAAAGAGGATATGCTGTGTAAGAAACAAGGGCCTAGGGTACAAAGATTTTTGTCTCAGATCTGCTCTCTGTCTCTCTCTCTCTCTCTCTCTCTCTCTCTCTCTCTCTCAATCTCTCTCTCTCTCTCTCTCTCTCTCTCTCTAGGTTTGTGTATATGTCGAGTTCTCCTACACCCTCTCAGTCTCTGTCTCTCTCCTCATGTATTCTTGTTCTTGCTCTCTCTTTCTCCTTCAGGGGCGTCGTCGCTCTGATGGAGGGGCGGCCTGAAGACGCCATATCTCTGTTCAGGTCTGTCTGCTTTCTCGTCTTTCTCTCTTTTCTTTTAGAGCTACCCGCTCTTTTCTTATCTCTTGAAAAGCACGTGGCGGTCTTGTGACTCTGCGACTAAAAACAAGTTTTCCGCTGCACGTCTTGGCTCTCTCTCTCTCTCTCTCTCTGTGTGTGTGTGTGTGTGTGTGCGTGTGTGCGTGTACACACGTGTGTGTGTGTGTGTGTGTGTCTGACTGTGTGTGCAAGATGTAGATGTGCCATTGTATGTGTGAATGTCTGCACGTGCTCTTCAGACAATCGTCCTCTCTCATCGGCGCGGGCTCTCCTTCAGGCCCCCCCTCCTCTCTTCCTGCCGGGGCGCTCCAGCTGGATCCTGTGGGGTCAAATAACGTGGCAGTCGCAAGCCTGTCAGTCAGTCAGTCAGTCAGTCAGGCAAACAAACAGTCAGTCAGTCGGTCGGTCGGTCGGTCGGTCAGTCAGTCAGTCAGGCAAACAGTCAGTCAGTCAGTCGGTCGGTCGGTCGGTCAGTCAGTCAGTCAGGGAGACAGTCAGTAGCATGGAGCTCTGTATCGTTATTTGTGTGTCGCCCTGTCATGTCGCTCACATCCTTTTCTGCCGTGTTCATCGGCTGAACTTGAAATCAATCGATTGAATAAATGATACAGAATTTTCGGGGGAGATGGGCAATGGGGACGGCAAGCAGGGTGCTTGAAGTGTCCTACTGGCTGCCTTCATCCTGTTCCTTCGTTTTCTCTCCATCTTTTTCTGCACCTCTTGTCCACAGGACTCATTGGCCAGTGACCGCTGCTTTCATTCAATTTTACGTTTTGGGATGCGAAAACGGAGAAAGGAAAACAGCTCTCTCTCTCGCCCTGCAACGACTTGCATTTATTTCTCAGTGATATTTTAGTCCTGCTGCATGTCTTCTCCTTTTGTGGTGTATCTTCTTCCTTTTTCCTCCGCAGGTACGCTCGAGACCTTGAGGGTGCCCTGATGACTCTGGAGACGGCAGTGTTCTCGCATATTCAGGGGGTCTGTCCGTTTGGGTTGTTTTCTGCATGTGTCTCTTTCTATGTCTGTGTCTCTTTCTGTGCCTGTGTTTCTGGTTCTCTCTTTGACCGATTCTGTTCCTCTCTGTGTGCCTCCGTTTCTGTTTGTTTCTTTCTCCACCTCTCTTTTTTTTTTTGCACATGCCAAGGGGCTTGGCTCGGTCGCCTTGAGTCAATCTGTTTGCTTTGACTTCTCGAGCACGCTCTTTTCAGTATTCTTTTTTTCTCTCTGCTCCGTCTTTCATGACACTCCTCCTGTGATGGTTGCTTCTTTCTTTGCCATCTTTCCACAGCCATGCACTCACGCTTGTTTTACCTCTTTCATTCGGACCATGTGAATCGATCCTTCCGTCCATCCCCCCTCTCCCTTGCTTCTGCCCGGCTTCTGACCGCATTAATCCTTCCGAGGGTGACTGATACACTGGCAGGCAGATTCTGTCCTCGTGGTGCCTCTTTGGAGAGAGACAGGGAGAACAGAGGCCACAGAGCGAGGCAACAGTCTCTCTTGTGTTTTGTCGGCTGCCTGTCTGTCTCGTGCTTGTGTGCGTTCCCTTCATCTGCTTCTTCTGTGAACAAAGCGATCGTACTTCCTCCTCTGGGCCCCCTCCTCGCTTGCTTTCTGCATGTGTCCCTCCCACCCGTGGGGAAAATCTGTGTATGTGCAGGCTTCGTCACAGCAGCCCGTCTGCTCTTTCCAGACTCAAAACATGGCGACCATCTACGAATTCACCCGCAACAGAAACGAACGACTTTCGCACCTGAAGGTAGGCACTCACTCGTCTTTCTCCACAGGTCTCGTTGCAATGATACAGGAGGAGAGAAAAGAGGGAGGTGGAAAGAAAGCAAGGAAGGAAGGGTGGGCACGGACATCGATTCCCTCCCACATGAAAGAGGAGGGAGATTTTTCAATTTCACCCCGAAAGATTTCTTCCCATTATTTCTTTCCGTTTGATTAATTCTCTGTTGTACAATGAAGCCTTTCTTTTGCATGCTCAGAAAACCGCTCACCCGGCCCGTCTGTCCAAATCGTCAAGAGAGGGGGGGGAAGTTCACTTACGCCACACGCTTCCTTTCTACGTCGAGCTTTGTTTGCGTGACCTTTTTGATTCTATGTTCTCTCTATTGTTTATTAATACACTGCAGCAACACCTTCAGGCTTCCTTTCCTGAGGACGTGGAGGCTGTGCGTCATTGCGGAGGGGCGACATAGCTTCGATCGATGAACTGATTGGTCTCTTTCTTTCCTGTTGCTTTCGATCTGCTTTCTTAGGTTCCTTCCTTTTTGTTGTTTCCTTGGAATACAGATGTAGCTTTAGCTCTCTCAGTCACTGCCGAGAATTTCGTATGGTCGCTGCTGAACAAACTGCAACAATGTTTTCAAAAAGTTGCCACTCTCTCTTATCATCAGTCTGAAGATCATTTTTTAAAATGTAATTACTAATTGATGGCCTGCATCTATAAAGTAGTGAAATCTACATAGATCCTATATGATGACTAGTATGATGATGATGATGATGATGAATTCTAGGCTAGATTCTAGGATCCAGTCTACGTTACGTTTAAGATAAAGTTTTACCTAAAGATACAGATGCATTGTCGGAAGTTCCTCTAGAGGAAAGGAGAATTGTGACCTAGGGGTGGACACTAAAGTTTTAAAGTTTTTTTTTGTTAAAGTTTTTTTTTTGCCCTCCAGACTTTATTTTAAAAAAGTATTTTTCAATTATAGTTTTTAAATAGGTCCTTAGTTAAATTTAAATTAATTAACTCAGTCATAACTAAACTAATTAACTACTCTACATACTAAGAAGGTACATAGCAGAAGTTCAGTCCTAAAGCTCAGTCTATTCAGGTTTAAATTCATGTTCACATTGGAAATAATTATCGGTGATAGAAAAGTTAGCGGAAAAGATACGAATTAGTTAGAGTCAGAATAAGTTAAAAGCAGGGCGAGGGGAAGATGAGACCGGGACTTTCAATGCCCGCAACGATACATAACGATATAAATGAAATCAACTTGAACTTCTCTAGCAACGTCTTCTCTAGCGTCTTCTAGATCAACCTGCCATTTGCGGGGCCGACCCTTATAAAACAAAACGGCGACAGTCTAGGGCGATAATGTTCAAAGGCACCAATAAATCACTTATCAGTATACTTTACACACTGGCAGTACGATTAGGAGTAACGAAAGTAGGACGGTTACTAGGTGGCCGCTAGGCTACCCGGTTACCAATTTTGTGGTTATGGTAGTAGCGTTCCAATAATACTGGTAATAGCTAAAAACAGGCAGATTTGGCCACATTCTGAGTTAAACTTGACCTACAAAACCAATTTTAGACTAGTAAAAATCATATTTTTGGCATTCATTAAAAGTTCATTCTAGTAAAACTCAATGTTTATCATTTTATGACTGAACTATAGCTATTATATTATTATATATGTATAGCCTATATTGTTTGAGTATGATCATTTCAGGGCTTTAAATTCCTAATAAGTTAAGTGGTAAGGCCCTAGGTAAGGCTTTAAAATAGGTTTTGCAACTGTTTTTACCCGAGTTTTTCCTTGAACTACCATAGTAATGGTATACGCCTTCAAGTCCACTGGTTACCATCTCATGGTTACCAAACTGACGGTAACTCGCTACTGGCTAAAAGGGGCCAGTAGTAACCCCTAACCGTACTGTGTACTTATTACTTAGTTGCATGTTTACTTTTAAAGTTTTAAAGTTAAAGTTTAAAGTTTTTCAGGCAAACTATATTATAAAAAAAACTTTAGTGCCTAACCTTAGATTGTGACTGGTGATTTCAACGCTCATATCTCTGATGAGCTGCCAAAAGGAATCACCTGGGATAGGGGGGTACAAGACGGAAATGGAATCATTCAGGAAGAGAATGTATTGGGAGTAGTCCGTGCTTCGTCTTGCAACCGAAAAGTTGATCAGCAGGGCCGTTCTCTTTTAAAACTCTGTGAACTAACGAATCTTCTCCCTTTAAATGGTCTCTACATTGATGGTTCTGCCCTCGCTTGGAGTGGGGAAGCACGCTCTTTCTCACGTGACTGCACCTTCCTCTGGAAAGGTAGAGGTCACACTCTGATTGACTTTTTTCTTGTTGATCCTCCCCTCCTCTGTGCTTGTACTCACCTCAATGTGAAATAGCCAGCAGAACTGTCCAGACTTGACCATGCAGCTGTATTACTTTCTTTGTCCCTTGTTGCTGCCCTTTTCATTCCTTTTCAACAGCCAGACAGCAAAGAGAACTCCCTTTTACCTATCCCCCGGGATTTTCCCCCCTTCATCGCTCCGTCAGATCCACTCCTGTCTCAGACGAGGAGCTTCTCCCCTCGGCTGCAACAGCTGGTCAATTGGCTGAACAGCTATGGCCTGAACTTGTGAAAATGGCATGCGAAGCTAAAAACATTGATCTCTCTTCTTTTCTATCCGCTCCCCCCCCCACTGTCTGCTCCCAACTTATGTGAGCAATCGGTGCCCTTGTCTTTCTGTGAACAGGAAAAGTTACTGCTGAAGGAATGGGAAACCATGTTGGCCGGACCGACAAAAGAAATCAAGCAGAAGGATTTGGATGGTCAACAGGGCAGGAAAAAAGTGGGATAAAAGAAAAAGGCCGAATGGTTTGATAATGAATACAAGGAAGCAGTAATACTTTGGAGGGAAGCAAGGAAGGCATTGAATAAACTTGTGCAATCATGTGAGAATGGGGGGAAAAGTAGGAGCAGTAGAGCAAACGTGGTTGCTTTAAGATACACAGTTGAGAGGCAGGCCTGCAGATGTCAGCGATTGTACAACAGGAAAAGAAAGGCGTACGAAAAGCTCTGTACAGAAAAGGTTGCACTCGAGTTGTCCTCCAACCCTTCAAAGGTCTGGTCATTGAGAAGAAAGCTGCAAAGAAGCAATAGAGAGAAAGCCCCTCCTGGTTCCCAGCCTTCAGTAAAGGACTTTTCCTGTCACTGGGCTTCTATCTTCACTGACTCTCCCTCTGGCAGGGAATCTGCACAAGAAAGTGCTCCTCCTTTCCCTCCTTCGCAGCCAGCCCCACCCGTTTTTAACTCTTCTTTGCACCCTGGCGTTTTTTTGCAACTATATACCCATTCTCATCAGGTTCCCTCTGGCATTCCCTCTCCCCCTTTATCCCCACCAATCCCTCCATCTCGCCCTTATTTTTATATAGAAGAAATAAGGAAAGTCCTCCGGTCTACAAAGGAAGAAAAGGCTGCAGGGTTGTCCGGACTCGCCCCCAACCACCTCTCCCTCTGCTTTCAATATTCACCTCTTTTTCGTGCTTTGTTATTTATCCATTTGAACTTAATTCAGTTGACATCCGCTTGGCGAAATGAATGGAATATAATTAAAATATGTTCGGTTCCAAAGGGGCCTCCTTCCTCCGACCCTGCATGGTGAATGGCGTCCGATTCATGTTGTCTCACTCTTACCAAAACTCTTTTCTTTACTCCTCTTTGCCCGTCTTACATCGCAATTGAAGATTGATCATAGGCAGTTGGGTTTTCAGCAAGGGGTAGGAACAAGAGAAGCCATTGGAACACTTACCGCGCTAATGTAAAAGGCAAAGAAACGAAAGAAGCCCTTGTTAGCATGCTTTGTAGATTTCAGCAAAGCCTTTGACTCCCTCCCCAAGGATGTTTTGTTTGAAGTTTTGTTGAAGCAAGGGGTGAGTGTAGTCAATATCAAAATAATTCGGGCAATGTATATAAATATATACGGAAGCATCACTGGCAGCCCTTTTATGTTCAAAGAAGAGAAAGGGGTGAAACAAAGGGATCCTCTCCGATCTTTTCTCCCCTCTTCTCTTCTTGATTTTCATCAATGATCTGCATGAAAGAGTGAAGGCTTCCAGTCGTGCAGAGGTTCTGCTCGGTGGAGTTGAGTGCGATAGCCTTGGTTACGTCGATGACCTTGTCCTCAATGCTGAGAGCATGCATAACCTGCAGGTTAGCTTGAATGAATTGAATTCTTTCTGTGAAGAGAGAGGGCTCACTGTTAATTTAAAAAAGATGAAAATCATGTGTCTATCCGACTCTTACCCTGCAATTGAAGGCAGGCTTATGTTTGGGGGAAAAGAAGTTGAGAGAGTGGGGTGTGGAGTCCTACCCTGTGGCGCCGCCCTCTAAACCCTCATACACGCTGCATCTGAATGGGCCCGCGTGCCGACGCCATGCTCCACCGCCGTGTGTATACGCAGTCTGCCTATATGTGTCGCACTCGAAGCTTTGTGTATGCATGCAAGTCTACGTTTGGCCTCTTTAGCAACATATTGTCTGAGCAACATCCTACGGCAGGTTCGAGTTGAAGTCAACCGAAGTCATTGAATCTCTAGTTGAACCTATAGAGTTGGATTTATGTGGAATCGGAAGAAGTCTGAAGACAAAGCTCAATAGAACCTCCTAGAGTTAAAGTAGGATTGAGACCTGGTTTATATGAACCTGTAAGGTATTGCTTGAGTTAGTGTTGTTCACGTTCCTTCTCTTAACCTTCCCTAGGTTCTTGTCCTCACTTTATCTTCTGTCTGGACGCCACAAGGCGGCTAGACAGGAGGGATAAAGCAGGGGTCGTATAAGTATCTGGGTGTTCTTTTATTTGAAGGGGGAGACTTAAAGGAGGTAATAGAAGAGAGGCTTAGCATAGCGAGTAGACGGATAGGTCATGCAAAGAGCGTGGCACACGCATTACCAAAAAAGACACCTTGAACCCAGGGTTTGATTTTGTCAAACCCTGGGTTTCAAAAAAAACATCCTGGGGAACCCAGGATGTGACATCTATTTGTCACATGCTAGGTAACCCAGGATGTGATCCTGGGTTACCCAGGATGTGACATCAACCAACCTAGCATATCGATTTCGATCAAACCAAGCATTCGCACTCAAATTGATTCATGAATCGAAATTTCAAATCAGACACATAAAAAGAAACACAACAAACTGACTAACCAGCAAAAGAGGATGCTCCTTCCACAAACAAAACAAGACCATAAACAGCAGGAAGCGTGTTAGAGTCGATGTTGCTGAAGTCGGTTTCCAAATCGCGTTGAGGTTGAAATTCCATTTCAATCGCAGCAAACGCACTCGAGATTGCAATCATAGAACGTTTGCTCTATGAAGCCTTTTTTCACTGAAAAGGACTCCCAACCAAAGGAAAAAAGCTTCTAAAAGCCGCAAAGGTCGCTGCGGGAGAGCAGACGGCTGGTAGATGGACATTCCGATCTGTTTTTGATCGGATTTCTGAAGACCGTAATCGAAGATCGATCTCGCTGTGCACGATTCGAACTTAAAAGACGTAGAAAGCCTTTTCTACCCTTTGTAACACAAAGATCAGCTTATGGGAAGGTCTTTGAAAGGTTGGATAGCTTTCCGTTTCGACTGGCTCGCAATCTGCTTCCAGATTGAAGCCCGCTCACTTTGGATAAAAGCTACAAAGTCAGACAGACCCCAATTACCCAAGCCCAGCCAGAGAATGCCAAAAAGCACAGTCGTCAATAAATTAAAACAGCTAGAAGCAGTTGTTATTAATTTAGTATAGATTAACTTGCTAGACACCCAGTTTGGGCTCTTTATTTCTCCTAAACCGTGGGTGGCGCGCCTTGGCCTGTATAGCCAGGCTTGTTCTAGTAGCCACGTGTGTGCATGATCCTAAGAATGGTCATGGCATGGTCTCAAAAACAGGTTCAAAACAGGTTTATCAGGTTCAACAGGTTCACTTTTTTAGATTTGAACCTTTTTTAAATGGTTTTTTTCCCAGCCCTAAATCTATATATATAGTGTGAAAACTTATCATGATACATCATTAATATTATTACAACATATACGAATTAGTATCATAAGTAGAACCTCCCTGAACCTAACTGCCACTTGAAAAAATCTAATTAAGATGATCTCTACCTGCGGTATCGTTTTTTCAAGAGACCGTCTACGCCTACGGTAATGTCATAAATGGTCAAAACATCATCCAGATATGCGGCTTTGGCTTTCAAGAGACCGTAAATGATCCGCGCCTGCGGCACGGACTTTCAAGCTTATTAAAAAATGTGGCTTGAACTTTCAAGTAGTAGTTAGGTTCAGGGAGGTCATAAGTAGGCGTTGTACTATATTTAAAAAGTTTTTAAAAAAGCAAAAAACACTCTGAAAACTTAAATTTTTTTGTATAGCCTATTGTATTTTAAAGTAATTATCATCTTACTAATATGAAAAATTGGAATGTTCATACAATTTATAAAATATAAAATTTAGATTTACAATTTCCATTGATTTTTAAATTATTTTTTTATTTTTTGAGATTAAACGTGTTTTTAGTTTGAAATTTTTGAATCCAAATCCTTTTTTAAATTTTTTTTTTGATTTTTTAAAATAATTTATTCAACATTCAAGTATATTCAAGTCAATTGAACTAGCAATTCAAGTGTATTATTCAACATAAATCATTTATAAATATTTATAATTCATACCCAAACCCTTGCAACTCGTCTAAAAAACCATGCAGTTATCAACACTTCAACAACAGTTGTTTGTTTCATCAACTTAAAGCTAGAGTCATTATAAATAATTTTGATGTAATAAATCTATAAACATTTTTTTTTTATGTATTTTTCTATATACTGTACTACAGGGCTTAGGTAGAAAAAAAAAGTAATTTAAAGGAAACTCTTATATACTAGCTCCTATAGGTTAAAAATCTAGTTAAAATTCAAACTTTCTTATACATTTTTTACATACATTCAAGTTAAATGAGGGAGGGGACTCAGGGGAAGATATCATTTGAACTAATTTAGGTATATTCATCGTTTTTTGCTCTTTTCTACAGTCTTTTGGAGTGTCTTTTTCTCAATAAAAGTTTGAAGTCTTGTAGAAGCCTGCTGTGGAAATAATGAGACGACTGGGGATGCTCTGCCAACAAACCTGTTACCTTTGCGAAGGTTCTCCTCCGACCACATTGGTTGAAGATTTGTAAAGTAAAATCGTAAAATTTGGGTCTTCTTGTCTGGTTTTTGACCATCAGA
>JAHBMJ010004721.1:23864-33864 GCA_018398765.1 Chromera velia | reverse complement strand
GCCTTATATAGGCTGATATGGCGATGGCGATCGATCAATCAATGATGATGATCATCATCATCATCATATGCCATCGCCATCGGTGTATGAGTTAACTAGCCTATGAATAGGCATCTAGCGTTCGGCGGCAATGTATGAGGCAGTTCGGTTCTTTACAACAGCAGTTCACTTTAACTAATCAATGATGTATGATCATGATGATGATGGACGTTTGCTCTTTTCTGTTCACAGGTATAGAGACGCGTTCCCTTCTTGTAAGGTGTGGCTTCATGTCTGCGGAGAATCTTACCTTTCCGAATTAGAGCAGGAAGAATGCAATGTGCAACGTTCTCTGCAGTAGCTCTTCTCTCTGCTTCCTTCTTCTGACCGCATAAGTCTTCGTCTGCGCTTCACTGCACAGATGACGACTCCCGCCGTCGTTTTCAAGTCGGCAAGGAAGACTTAGTCTTGGCGTCAGAGGGCATAGGATCAAATTTAAGACAAGATTGGCTTTCTCGAACAGTTCAAAGAGGGGGAAGAACAAACGTCCAGCAGGGAGAACCTCTCATTTGATATGTCTTTCCCATCAGTCACACGTGCTGTGTGCGGCTGTGCGGGCTTTTGTGACGCTCGAAAACCATCCAGTAAGAGAGGGAGAGGGTGACCGACCTGGTCTTCAAAAGGGCAAGTTTATTGCAACATGGCTGTAAAAACAGACTGAGTACGAAGCTTTTTTTCCCTTTTTATCTCCTCTTCCTCTTCTTTTACAGATAAACGACGCAAGCACAATGACCAAACGGTCTTTTTTTGAATTGTTCATCCCTCTGACCTTTTGAACGCCTTCTTCATACATTCATTCCAATCTTTGTTCTCTCTCTTCACTGGTTTGCTCTGTCTGCTCTCAGTACCTTGGATTGGTTTGACTGTCGCAGCCTTCTACAGTGAGGGACGGCACTTAGATCGATTAAGCGTCATTCATGCAGGCGCCAGGTTTTAGCTAGCAGACGGCAGCCCCACCCCGATGAGTGATGCAGGTCTAGCAAAAGGGCAATACAGCATTGTTCTAGACTCATGCATTGTATGATGGCCTATAGACCAATCAATAATAATAATAACTATGATGATGAAGACACATAATCGAAATTCGAGTGTCCAGCAGCCTCCCAACAACACGAACCGTCCCCCTCAAGTAGAATGGGAGGCGCAGGCCCAGTCTGTTTCTAACTCCCCCCTGCCACCACTCTCTCGTTCTCTCCTCCTCTCCTCTCGTGTCCACTGCGCTCCTTTAATGCCCTTACCTCCCTTTTGCATCCCCCCAAGTTGCCAACCACTTATCTCTCACTCGGACAGGTTCGATGAGAAAGGAAGACAGTCAGTGAGCCAGCCGAACTGCATAAATAAATGTGAGCTCATATGGGCCTGCCCTCTCTCTCCTGCTCTCTACGCAGGGACTTCAAACGACGGAACTGACGAAATGACACCTTTTTCTCCTCTCTGCTCCTCTCCTCCTCCACCTGGCCTCGGTTTTCCCTCCTGCTGGGATGGGCTTTTTTGGGAGGATGTCATTGAGAAGCCTTGGTTGGTCAGCAGAGGAAAGAAAAATATGGGGAAGGGAAGAAACCTTTTGGAGGGCGGGCCGGGAATGAAGAAAGGAAGAAATGCATTCGAAGTGCTTGCCCCAGAGAATGAAGAACTCCCTTTTTCCTCTCCTGTTCCTTCCCCCTCCCTACTGTCTCCTCCTCCCGCTGCCCTCCCCCTGAGCTCTTGCCCCCTACCGGCAGGCACCCTGCCAGTCTGGGATGGGTTAGAAATCTGTCCTCATTCCATCCGCCTCTTGTGCTCCTCTATTCCTCCCCCGGGTTTCTTGCCGGCATATTGGGATGGGTTGGCTTCAGGTAAAAAAAAGCTGTCTAGAAAGAAAGCTGCAGCAAAAAAAAGGTTCATGAAGGCACAAAGAAAACTTCAAAGAAAGGAAAGAAGTCGTGCAATAGCTATGCAAGTAAAGGATGTTTCGCCTACACAGGTTTCTTTTCGCCCACCCCCCTCCCCCTTCTCTCAGTTTATTCTCAGTCAACCTTCCCACACAAGTCCCTCTGTTGCAGCTAAGCCTTCTCCATCTTCTTCATCTATGCATGAAGGTGATGTCACTTCTTCTCCTTCTTCTTCTTTTCCCCCTTTTTCTTTCTCCTCTGAAGTGAAAGACGTAAAAAGTGAGGAGGAGACGAAGATTGAACAAACGGACGGTGTACAGTGTGAAAACCCGACGACCTCTGTTTCTTTTCTTCCCACCCATTCCGTCCCTAACTCCTTGGAGGCTCAAGGCCCTCTTTCACCAAGGCCATCGAATTTGTTTTTCTCCTCTATGTGTATCTATTCTCCTCCATGCATGCAGCTCTCCCCGGTTGTGCCTCCCTGCCCCCCTCCTATCTCTTCCCTTCCTGCGACTCCCTCCTCTCAAAATCTTCCTCCTCATTCTCCTCCAACGCCACCTCCTCCACCTGAACCTCCTCCAGTCCCTCCGATCTTTTTTCCTATTTCTTTTGCCCCAAGTTTTTCTGCTTTGACCACAAATCGCTGCACTCCTCCTGTCCAATCTGTTATGTTCAATCATGAAGCTCGACATTCTGGACATCCGTTGCACCACTTCCTTTCCCGCCCTCTGCCAATAGTTCCACCCGCTATCTTTGGCTGTCAGCCTGCCTCTAGCCCTTTTTACACTCTCAAGTGTCCAACGTCTGTCTGTCTCACACCACTTTGTTCGGTTCTATCTCGAGTGAAAGTGCTGTACAAATTGTTCTGCACCGAGTCCGCAAAGGAGGAATCTTCGCCACCCACTGAGGCATCTCCCACGTAAACGTCTTGTCCCTCTCCCTCTCTCTCCATTTCCCCTTCCTCAGAAGATAAATGTGAGGTGGGAACGAACGACAAACATGGAAAGCAAGAGATTTGGGGAGTCGGTTCTTTCTCTTCTTTTTCTGCTTCTTCTTCTCCTTCTCCTTGCCTTTCTGCTTCTTCTTCTCCTCCCTTTTCTTTTTCTCATTCCTCTCCTGGAAGGTTCGTTGGAAGCGCTTTGCTGGACAAAGGTGAAAATAAAATGAATGACAGACACAGAAAACAGGTGAAAATTGAACAAGGGACAGACGCAGTGAGCAAGGGGCCTGATGGAATCGCCAAGGATGTGAACGGAACGAACGACAGACACGGGAAGCAGGGGAGTGAGGAAGGTGGCTGCCTTTCTATTTCTTCTTCTTCTTCTGCTTCTTCTTTTTCCTTGTCTCCTTCCTCCCCTTCTCCTTCGTCTCTCACTAAGCATTCTTCTCCTGGGGAGTCCAATGGAAATGCCATGAAAGAGAAGGGTGAAAGCGGAACGAACGACAGACACATAGAGCAGGGGAGTAAGGGAGGTGGCTCTTCCAGTGGCTCTTTTTCCTCTTCTTCTCTTTCTGCCTCTTCTTCTTCTTCCTCTTCCTCTTCCTCCTCCTCCTCCTCCGTATCATGCCCCAAAGCACTGACCCTTCAGAATGAGAAGCAAAGAAAGCAAAGGAGCGAGAGGAACGCTTCACCTTCCCTTTCTTCTTCTTCTTCTTCTTCTTCTTCTTCTTCTTCTTCTTCTTCTTCTTCTTCCTCTTCTTCCTCTTCTTCTTTTTCTTCCTTTTCTTTTTTTTTTTTTTCTTCTTCTTCTTCTTCTTTTTTATCTTCTTCTTCTTTTCCTGCTCTCTTCTCTTCTTCTTCTTCCCCCGGACCTGGTGTGGGAAGGAACATGGGTGGGAACGGACAGGCAGAGGGGAGGGGGGCAAGGCCAGGCCACCAGGTAGACCCTTCTCTTTCTTTTTCTTCTTCTTCTTCTTCTTCTTCTTCTTCTTCTTCTTCTCCTGCTCTTTTCTTTTCTTCTTCTTCCCCCGGACCTGGTGTGGGAAGAAACGTGGGTGGGAACGGACAGGGAAGGGGGGGAGGAGGGAGACCAGGTCATCGGGTGGACCCTTCTCTTTCTTTTTCTTCCTCCTCTTCTTCTTCCTCTTCTTCTTCTCCCTCTTCCTCTTCTTCTTCTTCTTCCTCCTCCTCTTTGTCTTCCTCTTCTTCTTTTTCTTCCTCCTCCTCTTCGTTTTCTTCTTCTTTTTCTTCTTCTTCTTCTTCTTCTTCTTCTTCCTCTTCTTCTTCTTCTTCTTCTTCCTCTTCTTCTGCTTCTTCTTCTTCTTCTTCTTCTTCTTCTTCTTCTTCCTCTTCCTCCTTCTCCTCCTCTTCCTCCTTATCACGCCCCAAAGCACTGAAACGTAGAGAGGAAGAAGAGCCCTGTCAAGCCAAGAAAGCGTGTTACAACTGCCTGCAATGCCCAGAGAGACAGAGGGGGAAGAGAAAGTATGAGTGTCCATGTGTGGCAGCGGGAAAACGCTGTATCTACTGCCCACTGGGCGCCCTATGCCCGAACTGCAAGGAAGTACAATGTTGCGAGTGCAGACCATCGGGGGGGGGGGTTTGTGAAAAAAACTGTAAGTGTACCTTAAATGGAACCCACTGTACTAACTGCTATATGGGCAAAGACAGATGTAAAAACCATGACCCTTCGGCTGTGTCCCCCCAGACTGCTTCCCCCATCTCCTCTGTCTAACCGTCTACCAGATGTGCATGCCGGTGTCATGGCTCCAATACTTGTGCTGGCTGCAAGTGTGCAAAGAATGGTACTCCCTGTGTGGGGTGCCCGAAAGGAGACAAATGTCGAAACCCACATGGCTGGCGGCCCCTTGAGTCCCTGATAAAGAGCACGAGCCGTGAGGGAAACAATGGAAAGACTAGACGGGGGAAGGTGAAGGTCACGAAAAAAGGGCAAAGAAAGAAGGAAAAAGGACAAGGTCTTTCTTCGTCCTCGTCTTCTTCTTCTTCTTCTTCTTCTTCATCGGCACCTACATCTGCTTCTGCTTCTGCTTCAGCTTGCCTAGCCAGTGGGGGTGTTGCGTTAAAAGAATTGATTTCTGTAAGATCAATAGCGGGGCTCAGAATCGCCACGCTCAACGTAAAAGGTCTCTTAGACAGCATAGAGAGTGATAGCAGTCTGTTTGCCTGGCTTGAGGAGTTTGATGTGGTAATTTTGACGGAAACACGGTCCCTCACGCGCTTTTTTGAATACCCTCTTCACTCAAGCAAGAATTTTTCCCACCGAGAATGGGTTAGACAGCACCTTAGGGGAGGAAGAAGTGGTAGAGGCAGGAAGGAAGCGTTAGAACAGGACAAAGATACCAGGGGGGTCGTTGTCCTAATTCGGAAGTCATTGAGAGGCCGACTAAGGCCTGAGATCGAATTGGTCGGCCCATCCATGCTGCGTGCGTCATTGCATATTGGTGGATTCGATGCACACAGCAAGTCCTCTATTCTGCATATGTTTGGAATATATGTGCTACATGGACGGTCTACTGGGAAAGCAGAGGCAGGCGGGGATCCGAGCCACTGAGAGCGCCTGACAGATGCATTGTCGGAAGTTCCTCTAGGGGAAAGGAGAATTGTGACTGGTGATTTCAACGCTCATATCTCCGATGAGCTGCCAAAAGGAATCACTTGGGATAGGGGGGTACAAGATGAGAACGGAATCATTCAGGAAGAAAATGTATCGGGAGTAGTCCGTGCTTCGTCTTACAACCGAAAAGTTGATCAGCAGGGCCGTTCTCTTTTAAAACTCTGTGAACTAATGAATCTTCTCCCTTTAAATGGTCTCTACATTGATGGTTCTGCCCCCGCTTGGAATGGAGAAGCACGCTCTTTCTCACGTGACTGTATCTTCCTCTGGAAAGGTAGAGGTCACACTCTGATTGACTTTTTTCTCGTTGATCCCCCCCTCCTCCGTGCTTGTACTCACCTCGATGTGAAATAGCTAGCAGAACTGTCTAGGCTTGACCATGCAGCTGTGTCACTTTCTCTGTCCCTTGTTGCTGCCCCTTTCACTCCCCCTCAACAGCCAGACAGCAAAGAGAACTCCCTTTTACCTATCCCCCCCCTTCATCGCTCCATCAGATCCACTCCTGTCTCAGACGAGGAGCTTCTCCCCTCGGCTGCAGCAGCTGCTCAATTGGCTGAACAGCTATGGCCTGGACTTGTGAAAATGGCTTACAAAGCTGAAAACATTGATCTCTCTTCTTTTCCATCCGCTCCCCCCCCCCCACTGTCTGCTTCCAACTCATGTGAGCAACCGGTGCCCTTGTCTTTCTGTGAACAGGAAAAGTTACTACTGAAGGAATGGGAAACCACGTTAGCCGGCCCGATAAAAGAAATCAAGCGGAAGGATTTGGATGGTTAACAGGGCAGGAAAAAAGTGAAATAAAAGAAAAAGGCCGAATGGTTTGATAATGAATGCAAGGAAGCAGCGACACTTTGGAGGGAAGCAAGGAAGGCGTTGAACAAACTTGTGCAATCATGTGAGAATGAGGGGAGAAGTGGGAGCAGCAGAGCGAACGTGGTTGCCTTAAGATAGACAGTTGAGAGGCAGGCCCGCAGATGTCAACGATTGTACAACAGGAAAAGAAAGGCGTACGAAAAGCTCTGTATAGAAAAGGTTGCACTCAAGTTGTCCTCTAACCCTTCAAAGGTCTGGTCATTGAGAAAAAAGCTGCAAAGAAGCAATAAAGAGAAAGCCCCTCCTGGTTCCCAGCCTTCAGTAAAGGACTTTTCCTGTCACTGGGCTTCTATCTTCACTGACTCTCCCTCTGGCAGGGAATCTGCACAAGAAAGTGCTCCTCCTTTCCCTCCTTCGCAGCCAGCCCCACCCGTTTTTAACTCTTCTTTGCACCCTGGCGTTTTTTCGCAACTGCCTACCCACTCTCATCAGGTTCCCTCTGGCATTCACTCTCCCCCTTTGCCCCCACCAATCCCTCCGTCTCGCCCTTATTTTTGCATAGAAGAAACAAGGAAAGTCCTCCGGTCCACAAAGGAAAAAAAGGCTGCAGGGTTGTCCGGACTCGCCCCCAACCACCTCTCCCTCTGCTTTCAATATTCGCCTCTTTCTCGTGCTTTGTTATTTATCCATTTGAACTTAATTCAGTTGACATCCGCTTGGCGAGATGAATGGAATGTAATTAAAATCTGTCCGGTTCCAAAGGGGCCTCCTTCCCCCGACCCTGGTGAATGGCGTTCGATTCATATTGTCTCACTCTTACCAAAACTCTTTTCTTCACTTCTCTCTGCCCGTCTTACATCGCAAATGAAGATTAACCATAGGCAGTTGGGTTTTCAGCAAGGGGTAGGAACAAGAGAAGCCATTGGGGCACTTACTGCACTGATACAAAAGGCAAAGAAATGAAAGAAACCCTTGTTAGCATACTTTGTAGACTTCAACAAAGCCTTTGACTCCCTGCCCAGGGATGTTTTGTTTGAAGTTTTGCTGAAGCAGGGGGTGAGTGCAGTTGATGTCAAAATGATTCGGACAATGTATACAAATGTGTACGGAAGCATCACTGGCAGCTCTTTTATGTTCAAGGAAGAGAAAGGGGTGAAACAAAGGGATCCTCTCTCCCCTTTTCTCTTCTTGATTTTCATCAATGATCTGCATGAAAGAGTGAAGGCTTCCGGTCGTGCAGAGGTTCTGCTCGGTGGGGTTGAGTGCGATAGCCTTGGTTATGCCGATGACCTTATCCTCATTACTGAGAGCGTATATGACTTGCAGGTCAGCTTGAATAAATTGAATTCTTTCTGTGAAGAGAGGGGGCTCACTGTTAATTTAAAAAAGACGAAAATCATGCGTCTGTCCGACTCTTACCCTGCAATTGAAGGCAGGCTTATGTTTAGGGGAAAAGAAGTCCAGAGAGTGGGGTCGTATAAGTATCTGGGTGTTCTTTTGTTCGAAGGGGGAGACTTAAGGGAGGTGATAGAAGAAAGGCTTAGCATAGCGAGTAGACGGATGGGTCATGCAAAGAGCATAGCACTCTCTTTAGGTCGCCTGCCCCCCGCAGCAAAAATTTTGTGTTTATACGCTTTCTGGTTGCCTGTTGCTCTATACGCGTTTGACTGTCTGCCTGTCCGTAAGTCAGACATGGATGCATTAGATGTCCTTCAATTATGCCTATAGAATTGCGCTTTGTCCGTTAGGCTTTGAATCTGTCTCTCTCCTCTTTCCGTATACCTACTCTATGTGCTGTCGGTCTACTTCCTGCACGTGTGCATGTGTTGATAAGACTTGCTGGGTATTTGACTAACTTAAAACATATTGACCTCAAGATGCCCGCGGGTGCCTGGTCGGCTTTAATGAATGGTGATTGTCCTTCCTCTATGATACACGCACAAAAATTAATTGGGTCGACCGGATTGGAAGAATTTGTGACTGTCAATCTAACCATCAGAAGAAGAAAGAAAGCCACCAAGGTTGGCTGTCTCCTTCTTTTAAGAGCAGTGATCAACCGGGAAGTTGATGAATGGATTGATGGTTGTCTAGAAAGGGCCGCTTCACGGGGGGCAGTTTTGCAGTTTGGCAGAGGCGTCAGACCGAATGTGTTCCAAACGTCTTATCCTACTGCCCAACGTTCGTCTCTCCTCTTCCTTTCCTCTACTTTTCCTTCATCCCCTTCGTCCTCCCGTTTCGTTTCCCTCCCTCACGCTGCGATCTGGTCCTCAGACCCTTTTTCAGCCTTGCTGTATATGTTGCTTGGTGGTCGCCCCCATGCACCGTATAGAGGGCTGGAAGACGCGGTTTGCCCTGCATGCAGGGGTAAAGCAGACGATTTACTGCACCGACTGACTGAATACACAGAAACAAGAGCAGATCGAGAGGCTCTGAATGCAATTGTAACCGAAATTAAAGCTAAATTAGACAGAGCCCAAGAAAGAGAGAGAAAGTGGTTGCTATCGAAAGACTCCACCCCTCTAAAACACGCCACGCAAAGCGAATTGTTGGCACGAATGAAGGTCACCCTGGCACTCAGACACTCACCCATACCGGCCTTGCGACTCTTGCGAAACATCTGTCTGCGCCCTCCATCGTAAAGCCTGCGATTCGATGCATGTGATGGTTACTTACCTCTCTTCCTGTCTCACCTTTTGAATGTTCTTTTTCCATCTCCCACGTACATCTCCCGTCCCCCCTCTCCACCGGTCTTCCTGTCTGCCTCTACTGCCTGAGAGTCTCTGTTGCAGTTATCGCACTCCTTCCACAGAAGGGAAACGACATCAGCGATTTAGAAAGCATCTTCTAGATACAGGGTGTTTAGAGTTGCGAGAATGAAGCCCCCTCCCGTTGTATGATGCAGGTCTGGCAAAGGGGCAATAAAGCATTGTCCCAGACTCATGCACTGCATGATGGCCTATAGACCGATTAATAATGATGATAATAATGATGATGAATTCTAGGCTAGATTCTAGGATCCAGTCTACGTTACGTTTAAGATAAAGTTTTACCTAAAATTTAAGCTAAAATTTAAGTTACATGGAATCTATATATAATTGAATTTGAAAGTCTTTGCAGTAGTTATCAAAATTAAAAGGTTTATCGATTAAAACCCTAGTTGAAACTAATGCTGATACAACGTTCTTGTTTTTTTAGTGTTTGGTTGTCAGTTTAAACATTAATTTGGACTGTCGGACAGATACAACACCTGATATACCATCTTGCATGTGATTGAAAAACGCGCGCCCTGTTGATTCTTGTGGGCCCGGGAAGCCGACGTTCACTCATCGGTCTAGCCAGGCCCACCGCGCCTGCCACATCGTCCACATGCATACACCCTGCACTCTGGCTTTCGTTTCATGTATCAATCGATAAAGTGCCAATGTGACGCATGCACATATGCTCCTTACAGTCACGGCATTATCGGACACGAACACATCGGCTGTCGCTCGTGAGACCATTACGGTATCAAAACATACCACCGGGGTATATCTATTCACCGTGGCAGAGCTCTTCGTCGGATTTCCTCTTCATGCCCCGGGGTCACCCAATAGGTCATTTCACTTTTAAAAGTTACCGAATGAAAAACGATTTTTTCGTTCTGCCCCCCCCTTCCCCCCACCCGGGAGGCTTCTCTCTCTCTCCCCCTCTCCCTGTCCCCCA
>JAHBMJ010004721.1:0-23853 GCA_018398765.1 Chromera velia | reverse complement strand
CCCCCTCTCGCTCTCTGTCTCTCTCTCTCCCCCCCCCTCTCTCTCTTGTTTCTCATATACTCGCAGGTGTACATGTGTGATTGTGATTTGTGCTGGATTGCGTTGCTGCCAGCTGGAGCAAGAGACAACACAACACAGTCACACATCAATTTCAGCTCAAATAATACTCGCATGCTTGAAGTATGCATGGGTAAGCCCGAAGATATGCACATCGATATACAAATAGACAGATGGACCCGACAAAACACGTCGACACATACAATTGAAAGAAAAAGGATTCAGAAGTCTCCCATGGAATATTCGTCTCTGCCTCGTCCGCACCAACCTTGTCCGTACGTCTGTTTCCTTGTTTGAAAATTCACCTTTCCCTCTGACGCTTCCTCATTCATTCGATTCCAAATTCACCCCTGGCGGCCCGCCTTTCTCTCTTTCTCCTGTGGTGACCGAATGACAGCTAGGGCGACAACCACACCGACGAACAGACTCTCTGTGTCTTTCTTTTCTTACCGCTTCACTCATTCATGAATTTTGACGTCAGATTTTGGGTCTGTCTGTCTGTACGGGTGCATGCCGAGATGGAAAAACAGAGAAGCAGAGAGAACAGTAGATAGACAGACGAACAGGCATGCAAGGACAGTCACATAAACACATCATGCAACCAGAGAGGAGGGACCGACTGAAAACCCCCACCAACCCACCCTACGAAAGAATCTCGAAGCCTCCCTACATACATGTGCCGACAGATAGGCAAGTGATCAGACATGATCGCAACGCCTGCATGCCCCTTCCTCAGAGTCTCCCTTCTTCTATCAGCTAGACCGAGTGGTCCATCCATCTGAGAGGAGGAAGAGGAAGAGGAAGAAGGGCCTGCCTTCCTGCCAGGGGCTGTTCAGGCGTCGGTGTGACGACAACTGTGGGGGGGCATCATTGCAGTTCATGCTGTGTGGAAGGAGCTAGGTGCGGAGGGTGACTGGAGGGGCCTAGGGAGCGTTCATTGCCTCTGCAGCGGCGTCCGAGGGGGGAAGAGGAATGGGAATGTTCATGGCCACGGTAGCGTTGGCAGAGGGGGGAAGTGGAATGACCGCCCTCGTTGATGAAGGAGGGGCGGAGGGGGGGGGTTCTTCTCCTGGCTCCCGGTCCTCTCTGGCAGGGGGGGCGGTGGGAGCACCAGACTGGGGGTGTGTGGGTGTGGTGTTTGAGGAGGTGTAGAAAGGTTCAGTTGGAGGTTGGGGCTGTCTGTTGAATGTCGGTCCCGGCCACCTGTACTGATACTGGTGTTGATGCTGATTTCTCTGCTGAGCCTCATACGCCTGTCTCCTTCTCTGCTCCTCTCTAGCCTGCACTGCTTCCTTCGACCAGTACTGGTCTTGGGGGCTGGGTGATTCGATGGACTCCCCTCTGCTACAAAGGGCCTTGCAGATCACACCACGACAACAACAGAGAACAACAAAGAGCAAACCGCCAATTACACCTCCCGCAATGGCACCCGCACCTCCCCCTCCACCCCCGCTAGGACGAGGGGCTATGTAAACTCCTCTTCCTCCTCCTCCTCCTCTCCCTCCTCTTCCTGCCCTTACTCCCCTCCTTAGTAGTGCAACCTCTTGTATATCCTCACCCCCCCGCAGCATTCTGTGGCTGTCGCCTCGCTCATGACCCTCAGGCACATTGGAGACACCTGCACGCATGCAGGCCAAAGGAGACGACGCAAAAAGACCGTTAGTCTGGCCGCAGGGGCGAGACAGGCCACAGAACACAAGGAACAGAGTATCAGGACAGAAAAGGGGAAGAGCGGGATCGTCAGGAGAAAGGAGAAGAGGGTACCATCGAGGGTCAAGCAAGCAGAGTGACACTCACTTGAATGACTCAAGGTCATGAAGGCGAAGAAACACAGAGATGCCAGCAGGAACTTTTCCTTCGAACAGAGGCCTAGACCCCCCATGGACAGCTGGCGTGACGGCATGCTTGATCTATATAGTGAGTCAGAAAGCGTGTCTCTGAACGAGAAGGCGTGAAGATGCAGGATGATGAACTACAGAGACCTGAAGTCTCTTCTCGGACACCGTCTCAAGGTGTGCGTTGTGGGGACTCGGATCAAACTGTCAGTTATCGTTTATAAAGTAGACGGCCACAAATCTTCAGCTCGATGGACAACAACTATGTTGAGTCTGCACATATATCGATAGTGACAGAAGAAGGAAAGTGAATCTGGCCTCTGTTACTGGTCCGGACGGTACATGCAAGTTTCTTTTTTCAGTCTGAAAAAAAATCATGCAGTTTTCGTGCCGAGCTATGTGCGAGCTGACTTAAGTGCATGCATGAAGCTCGGCTCTCCGTGCATGCGCGCCCCCCGGCCGGCCGGGCCGCGCGCGTGCATCTTTTCGGCCCATGCATGAATGGCGCTTGAATGGCCGGGCCCAGCCCGAAAACATGCACCGCCCAGTCGTCATGCGTGCACCGTTGCTTCGATCGATCTAATGCCTCAGACTCCCAAGGCCATACAGCAGCTCAACTGCTGCTGTGACAGCTCATAACCATTCTCGCTGAAGAATCGATCAAAGATTCATGAATCGACGCAACGCCCGACCGATTCTGACCTAAGTGGTCTACATATGCACGTGTTGCTTGCTGCAAGACAAATTGTATGAAGGTCAGTCAATCAGTCTCGAGGAGAATTCGACCTTTGATTGGGAAGACTTTCCGCACTTCGCACACGCATAACAGTAGGCGGGTACTTGCTTCGTTTTCAGATCTCTGTGTCACTATCAGTCTGAACTTTTGGAGACCGTCATGTCGGAGGCTTGGACGGGCACTGTGACAGACGGCGTCTACGGGGAAACGTCATCTCCCGTCACATTTGAATTTACGGTGTCAGAGGTAAGCCTACAATCCTCTTCATCTTCTGCACCCTCTGCCCAGTCCTTCAAAGGGAGGGCCAGCTGGACGAATGGGGATGAGGGTCCGTCAGGAGAGAAGGGGGGGGACGGAGGTGCGGAGAAAGAAGTGCACGTTTTTGATTTGACTGGCAAAGTTAAGGGGCAGATGTACATCCTCGTCGGTGCCTCTGTGGAACCCCCCTCATTCCACCAGATGAATGCCGGTTTGTTGGCTGTGCTGAAGGTTGAGAAGACGTCCTCAGGGGGTCAGGCGAAGGGTTGTGGTTTGTTGTTTTTGGAGGATGTGCCGTCTCTGGAGGTGTTGGAAGGAGACGGCAAGATCAGAACCCCAGAGGACCTCTTCAACCTCGCAGACGAGTATGATGGACACGACTTGGCATGTTTCAACTTTGCTCTTGAGTGTGATGAGATTGGCCCTTTGATGACGTGTTTGCAAGAAGAGGAAGAAGGTGGGAAGGAGACTCGGAGAAAAAGAAGTGCGAATGGAGAGGCCGGAGACGAAGGAGACGCGGAGGAAGGTGCGGAAGGGAGGAAGGGTGTGAGCAAAGTGGAAATTGGAAAGAAGACAGTGATGAAGAAGGCGAAACGAGAAGACGCCCCTCCCGACAGAGGTCTGACAACAGACTTTCTCGTGGAAGTACTCAGACCCTTGGTGAGTCGGTTGTTGGTTCGTTGGTTGGTTTGGTGGAGCATTCAATGGGTCTCAGTCGAAGGAGTGAGTGTTGAAGGGCTCCTTAATCAGCTTGTCTGTCGGCAGGTCCCTCTTTCCATCTCTCCCTCTCTCCCTCTCTCCCTCTCTCTCCTCTCTCCCTCCTCTCTCCCTCTCCCCACTCCCCTCTCTCCCTCTCCCACCCTCCCTCCTTCCCCCCCTCCTTCCCTCCCTCCCCTTCCTTTCTTTTTTGTATTTTTCCTCCCTTCTGTCTCGAATCATTTGCACTTCTTATGCCGACGTGCAAACAGACAAAGTGAGATCTCGCTTGCATTTGCGTTTCTTTTCTTCATCAAAGCTGGTTTTGGCTGCTCTATGGCTCAGGTGGGCAGGCCCTATTCAAAGTGGACAGCGGCAGAACGGGAGAATGTTGTGCAGAGAGTTCTCTCCTTTGGGTACTTCTCTCACATCAAGGTGGGTTCGTTCTGGAATTTGATCTCTCTGTGTGCGTAGACAGCGTTGGGGATGGGCTGCCCGTCTGATTTTGATGATTTGCAGGATTTTGGGGATTTTGGTGACTGTGGGGTTCAACTGACGCGATTGGATGCGGAGAAGTCTGGTCCTCTTTCAAGAAAAGTGCTGACAACGTCTGGGGATCACGATTTCCGTGTGCGTGTTTGTGTGCATTCGTATGTGTCGGACAGTAATGTATGTGTGAGTGTGTCCGCATATGTGCAGGTAGACCGCGAGAGCTCGGATGTGTACATGGCCACCCGTACAGGATTCGGAAATGTCTTGGCAGAAGTTCGAAAACGGAAGGCGAAACTTGAAAAGGAGCAAGGGGGGGGGCGAGAAGAGGGTAAGTCAAAAGCTAAGCCAAGCAAGCTTTAAGCAAAGTAAAACTCCAGTTTTATGCAAAAAGCTCTGCCGAAACTTCTGTTTCAGGGAGAAAAGAAGAACACACGAAAAAAACGTTTTCGTACTGCCCCCCAATCACGTGGAATCACGTGAACTGCAAACTGCTTTGGCATTGCTTTGGCTGTACCTTGTTCATCAAGACGGGCTCTTCGCCATTGAGTTACGATGGCTGCAGGGTTCGGTCGCATAATCATCACGGTAAAAGACCTTTACACCCAGTTCAAACTCTATTTCATCTACTTCTATCAATTTGACTTCATTCAAACTCAACTGGGTGCCTAGCAGGGGGCTCATGCAACTATAAAGACTTTATAACTCTGAGACTCAATGTGTTTATTAGGATTTTTATTTCCAGCATACATTAATTTAATATATAAATCTGAAATAATTCTAGAAAATGTTCATAATGTATTCTTAACAAACAGTCATAGTCTTGTAATACTACACAGTACGGTTAGGAGTAACTCGGTGGTGGTACCAAGTGTTGTTCATATTAATAACAAGTGTTTTTTTGATGTAACACCAGTTATTTTATTTTATTCAGTAATAAAACTGAAAAAAAAGTCTTTTTAGTGATTTAAAATATAAATAAATATCAAAGCAACACAACTACCAAAACATTGGTTACTCCTAACTCAGGCTAACTATACTGTGTAGTCTATTACAAACGTGTTAATTATCATTATTAGATTCATACTAATTTTATAGCTAGCATGTTGGTATGGCTAGCGTGACAGCAGCATGACGACTATCAACTTACGTGTAAAGTCTGTGCATCCTTGGTTCGGGTCGTTCTTCCAGTTTGATTGGACATTACATAGAGACTGTGACGCATAGTGCTCTGGATCTTTCAACCACGTTTATTTAGATTTAATTCGGACGCTCTGTATTGCGCATGTCCAATACAGAAGGAGACTCTGTATCATCATTTCTCTATGACGTCTTTTCATTTATTGCAATACAGTCTGTTTGTTCAATTCAGTGCAACGCAATCAAGTGTTGTTTGGAAAGTGTTGCATGACTCGCGTGCGCGGCGTACGTCAATCACTTTGGTCCTCCGGGACCGCACTCCTCGCGTCCCTTCGGCCCAGAGCGCCACCCCGGCCGCTCGTCTCTGAGGCCTAACAACCACTCCCCCCTCCAGTCTGCTCGTCCCGAGCAGATCATACAAAGGACAAAGCAGAGACACGTCAACATGTCACATACCACTCGAACTCCCGGGGGCTGCCCATACCCCGACGAGGTCGTTTCCGTTCATTCACAGAGGCTTCAGATGCGTCCATCCTTTCGCACATTCGAGCAAGAAGGGAAAGAGGGTTTGCCTCACTCAACCACTCAGAAAGACAAAGACAGCAATCACAGCGAGACATTCATTGCACTTGCCAGAAAAATTTCTCCTTTGCTCTCTCGTATGCACCTACCAACTCTGGTGCATCCACCTCACTCTCCTTCATCCATGCGAAAGTCCCATCATCGAAGGAGACTCGATACTCCTCCTCTCCTTCCTCTGAGGGCCGTCCAGCCAGAATCCGTACTGGCTGAGGCGCTTTCCGTCTTCCCTTCTCTCGCTGCCTTTCCTCTGGACGAACCTCCAACTCATCTCCCAGTCCGAGCTCGTCGAAAAGCTCATCCATCTCAGGATCGTCCCCTATCCTGAATATGGCGGGGCGATCGCCCAAGCGGGGGACAGGCTTCTCTTCTCTCTCTCTCTTGTCTTCTGCAGAGTCTTCCTCTGCCTCTCCATCATCTTCTCTCTCACGAGACGCTGCTCGCGGACCTGCGGGGATCTCTTCCCCTCCCCTCTCATGTCCATCTCCATCCTTCTTTCCTTCTTTCTACAACTGTAATCGGTCCTCACTCACAACTTCCCTCTTCTTTCCTCCAATCAGTCGAATCACAGCGACATGCGGTCGGTTGCGTGGTATGCCGACCACGACAAAAGGTCCATCTGCCTTCGCACTGAAAGCAGGGAAGCCGAGCTGAGGGACAGGACGACGGAGGAGAATGCGATCTCCCACTCGAAACCTTCGAGTCATGCGCAGGGGATTTCGTCTCTCTCTTGCCTGTCGCTCCCTCTCTGCTCAGTTGACCGCTCTGTCAATCTTTTCCACTCGCTTCTGCCGAATGAATCCATAGTACTCATCATAGCAGACAGGGGGTGTTCTGGCTCCTTCTGCGATTGGCTGAACTCTCAGCACAGACTGCGGTGTGTGTGCGAAGAGAAGCTCAAATGGAGACAGCCCCGTTTCGGAATGGGGGGCCGTGCGGTAGGCAGCATTGAAGGGCTGAAGGTACAGATCCCAATCCCTCTTCTCATCATCTAGCTGCTTCCCTACCCCTTCTGCCCAGGAACGGTTGAAGCATTCTGGGATCCCGTTCGTCTGCGGATGATATCCGGTGGTGGTATGGTGTCGGGAACGCATGAGAGCAAGGAGCTCCCTTACGATTTCACTGAGGAAGTTCGTGCCACGGTCGGACACCAACACCTCAATGAACCCATAGCGGCAAATGATCTCCTCGAAGAGAATTTTCGCCATCATCCATCCAGGCACTTCGGGGAGGGCAAATGTCTCGGGCTATCGGGTGAGTGCACACGTCACCACGAGAACGAATCGGTTCCCTCGTTTTGTCAGCGGGAGGGGTCCCTTCACATCGATCCCAACCACCTGAAAAGGGCGGGTCGGGATGGGGAGCGTATGAGGGGTTCTCTGCGGTGCTGCTGCTCTCCTCTCTTGGCACGGACGACACTTCTCTACCCATTCCCCCACATTTTTCTGAAGACCTGGCCACCAGAATTCTCTCAACAACCTCTCTGCCAAACGTCTGCCTGCAATGTGGCCTCCCATCGGATGGTCATGGTGCATCACCATGACAGTCTCTCTCAGGTGTGTGGGCACATACAGCTGTTCCGTCTCTCCCACATAACGGTACAGCAACCCGTCCCGCAATTCAAAGAGACTCTCCTGCACCATCACTGCTTTCATTCGATTTCCTTCAGTGGGCAGAGTGCCCGTCTTCAGATACTCATACACGTCTCGCACAGCAGGGTCAGAGGGAACAGAGGAACGGACCTTTTCAAGAAAAGGGAGAGCCGCTTGCATGGGGAGGGCATTCCCTGTTGCCCCAGCAATCGCGGCCTTAAAGCCTGGCCTCTCCGCGCTGCCTCTATCGACCGGACGAGAGCAGTGTCGACAGAACGGGGCCCCTGTGTCGACTGAGTGTTCAGCCGGCATGGGCATCCTCGACACCGCATCTGCATCTGTGTGGCTCTTTCCCTCTTTGTACAGAAACTGCAGCCCATACTCCTGTAGCTCTAACGCCCATTTCTCTACCCGCTTGTTGGCAAGCTTATTCTTCTCCATAGCCAGATTTGGCTTGTGATCTGTGTGAATCACGCGGAGAAAGACGGAGCTGCCAAGCAAATAATGTCTCCACTGTCTGCAACAAAACAACCCAGCTAACGCCTCCTTCTCTGGCATTCCATAATTCAACTCAGCACCCTGCAGCCTTCTGCTTGCATACGCAACCACCCGCTCTTTCCCGTCTTTGAGTTGCACGAGCACTCCCCCAATCGACACATCACATGCGTTGGGCTTCACAATGAAGGGAGTGTGCATGTTGGGAAAGCACAGAACGGGGGGCTCAGTGAGACGACGGCGCAGCTCTTGGAAGGCTGCATCGGCTTCTGCTGTCCAGATAAAGGGGCGCAGCTGTCCCTTCTCGTCAAAAGGCCGGAAAAGCTCATTGAGAGGGTGAGCTATCCATGCGAACCCAGAGACAAAAGAGTGGTAATAATTGCACAGGAAGACAAACGTGCGCAGACGTGCACGGTCAGTTGGGGTCGGCCAATTCTTGACCTTCTCGGTGTTCTTCTTGCTTGGACGCACACCCCGAGCAGAGACGGTGTGCCCAAGATACTCAACCTCCACCTTTCCAATTTGTGCCTTCTCCAACCGCAACTTGAGACCTGCAACTCGGACGAGAAGGAAAACCTCCCTCAAGTCCTGCAGATGCTGCTGATGCCCTCATGAGAAGACAATCACGTCGTCAACGTAGACGAGCGCTATATCTCTCGGGAGGGCTGCAAGGACCATCGACATTGCCCGTTGAAAGATTGCAGGGGCATTTACAAGACCAAACGGCATTCTAACGAACTCAAAAAGTCCGAAGGGGGTGATGAATGCGGTCTTCTCTGCATCATCTGGATCCAGAAGGATCTGATGATAGCCGGATGTATAATCCAAGGCGGAAAACACAGAGGAACCGGCCAAACGGTCGAGGGTCTCCTGGATGTGAGGGAGGAGGAAAAAGTCCCACTTGGTGACTTCATTCAGACGTCTGAAGTCAAGGCAAAAGCGGATGGACCCATCAGGTTTCTTCACAAGGACAACAGGTGCTGCCCACGGTGACTGTGAAGGCTTGATGATTCCCCCTTCCTGCATTGCGTTAAGCTCCTTCTTGACTTCGTCTCTGCGGTGATAGAGCATGCGGTCCTGGCTCCATCGGACCGGTGTGTCTCTGTTTGTCGGAATTTTTGTGTAATAGGGCTTCTCCTGAAGCCTCAACGTTCCCACATCGAATCTCTCTCTACTCCAAATATCCGAAAATTCCTCTAACAACTCCAAATACTGCGGCTTCCACTCCTCTGGCACGGCACTCAAATCGACAGGAGGCAGGTCCGTTTGCTCCCTCCCTCCCTTCACTCCCTCTTTGGACGTTGACTTTTCCCCTAGGTCAGGAGGGACGGATGCACGGGCACCTCCCACCTGAGCAGAAGGCTGAGGACAGGGAGGAGACGAAAGGAAAGGGACCGGCTTAGACTGAGTGAGAGACGCCGAAATGGCACTGACTGCGGCTATGTGGGTTGAGGGCTCAGCGTGTGTTAAGGTCACTTTTGGTCCCACCGTTTTTTTTTGAACGGGAGACGTTCATGACCTCGATCACAGCCACACCTGCACGGACAGTCGCGATCTGTGCAGGCACCGCAAGACCCGGAAGGGAACGGGGAAACCCTTTTCAGATGAGGACATCTGCTTCATCTGGTGCATCGATTCGCACGTGCAGGAGACTGCGATGCCACGCAGGAACCCTTGTTCTCTTTACCGCACACACCTTTGTTGGCTCCACCCCATCATCATACCACACACCGAACTCTGCATGGCAGGTCTCCCACCTGCAACCTGTCTTTTTCAAATGTATACCTCACCTCCGAGTACCACCTCAAGAAATCCATGCCCAACACAATGTCATACCCCGAACCCTCAGCCACCAACACCGGATGTTCAAACCTTTTCCCGGGATCTGAGGGATGTGCAATCTCAGCAATTGTCTCCCCAACACACGGCACTGAATTATTGCCCAAAGCAACCAACCCCACACTGGGGGATTTCATCTCCACATCGGCAGCAGCAAAGCACCCCACATCAACGAAAGTAACTTGGGAACCTGAATCAAGCAATGCAGACGCGGGCTTTCCAAAAAGCAAAACACTCACCCACGGACGTGGTTTTACCTCAACAGACGCAACTTGCACCGAGACAGCAGGGCGACTCTCCTCCTCCCTGTGAGGGTGACTGGCAGACATGCATATGGGGTCCTCCTCTCTTGCATACACGGCGGGAACGAGAGGAGGCAGGTCTCTATAGACCGCATGATGGGAGATCGGGCCCGCCTCTAGACCCGACCTCCCTCCCCGTTTCCCGGCTTCGGAGGAAGAGGGCACTGCTTGACACGGTGGGCTTTAGACCCACAGTTCTGGCAGCCGATATAGTTTAGATGCCTGAGAATATTGCTCCCTGGGAGGAGGGTTTCAGAGAAGAACCCGGTTGAGGGATGGGAGGGATAGGAAGGAAAGTTTAAGGGCGCTGGTTGCCCTCGGCCTCCTCCAAATCCTCCTCTGCCCCCCCCTGCCCAGCCCCCTTGACCCCGATTGAACCCACCCCGAAAGTTGCTGCCTGCCTGCCCATACTGAGTCGGGGCGGCCTGTGTGAGAGACTGGGTGAGTGCAGCAATTTGAGCCTCCAGTTTGTCGAATCGCTCACTCTTTGGCTGCTCCTGCTTCTGCTTGCCCTTCGGATTTCGATTCGCGTCTGCAGCTGCGACTTGTGCCTTGCCTTTCTGCTGTGAGTGCAGAAAACAAACTCGAGCGACGAGCTAGTGGTAGTCGTTGTACACAGTGGGCTCCCTAGTCAAATCCAAGGAGAGAGACGGGTACAGGGTGCCCAGGAAGGGCATAACTCGGGTTTGGTGCGGATATCCAGGTTGAGAGATTCGCATGAGTTTCTCGAATGCCTCTTTGTGCGTTTTGAAGTCATTACCAGGGGCCAGTTTAAGCATAGAAAGCTCGTACACTGCCTGGTTCTTCTCGGTCTCTGTTAGGGTCCACCGGAGCAAGAAGGCATCCTTGAGTTGTTGGAAGGTCAAGCGTTTCTTGCTCTCCTGGGCCAAGCACTCCCGTGTGATGGGCTTGATGAGATGCTTCTCCACGAGCATCTACCACTCTGCGTCTGTCAGGTTTGCCTTCGAAGCCTTTGCCTCAAACATCTCCCACCACTCGACCAGACAGTCTTTGTCTGGGTCAAATTCCTTCACAATTGTGCGGATGTCAAGAGACTTGAGTTTAGAGAGGTCGACATCGTCGGGATTTTGCTGCTGCTATTGCTGGACGGGCTGTTGGGCTTGTTGTTGGGCTTGTAGCTGGGCTTGTTGCTGTTGGGCTTGTTGCTGGGCCTATTGCTGGGCTTGCTGTTATACCGTCTGAAGGTCTGCCTGTGCCTGTGCCAGATCTGTCTGCGACTGTGCCAGCTGCTGCTGCAGGTTGGCAATTTGCTGCTGCAGCTGCTGGTTGTCTGCCATCTCCTCTTCGTCTTCCTCGAAGAGCTCCTGGAACCACTGATTGACTGCCTGGTTGGCTGGCAAGGAAGGGTTGAGGTAAGCCCTTCCCAATCGTGTGGTCCCAGAGATGGCTGCAATGAAAGAGTAACAGAGGCCGTGAAAAAGAACGTGCTCTGTCTACCACTTTTGTTGGTATGGCTAGCGTGACGGCAGCATGACGACTATCAACTTACGTGTAAAGTCTGTGCATCCTTGGTTCGGGTCGTTCTTCCAGTTTGATTGGACATTACATAGAGACTGTGACGCATGGTGCTCTGGATCTTTCAACCACGTTTATTTAGATTTAATTCGGACGCTCTGTATTGCGCATATCCAATACAGAAGGAGACTCTGTATTATCATTTCTCTATGACGTCTTTTCATTTATTGCAATACAGTCTGTTTGTTCAATTCCGTGCAACGCAATCAAGTGTTGTTTGGAAAGTATTGCATGACTCGCGTGCGCGGCGTGCGTCAATCACTTTGGTCCTCCGGGACCGCACTCCTCGCGTCCCTTCGGCCCAGAGCGCCACCCCGGCCGCTCGTCTCTGAGGCCTAACATAGCATCATAACAGATACCCGGGCCATAAGCATCCATTAAGTACCCCTGCCGCACCCGTGACCCATTATACACTATAGCATCATAGTATATGAATTAATATAAATAATATGATCATATATAATTTTGAACTCTCATTCTTCAATGCATTACCTATCTTATTCTAAACAGTTAAAGTATATAGGTAAATTTTATTGCAAACTTGAATAAAAATATAAATATCCATAAATATATCCATCTTGAGCCAGTTAACTAAAAACTATACCTGGTAACAGTCTTTCTTGACTTAATTGAAATTCAATTTATCGGTATTTTTATCCTACACTGCCTGTAAATGTTGATTTCGATATTTTTACCTTACACGACCTTCAAGTTACACTGCCTGCAAGTATTAACTTGCTCAACGTTAGCACTATCACTAGCCGCTCATATAATCATCGACCGATCGCGATGGCGTATGATAATTCAATCCTAGATTCAATCATGATAGACCAACCAATAATGATGATCGATAAAAAAAAATTACACATTACGTGCACAGTATGATGCACTTAGTCGGGGTCAAATGATTGCCGGGTCATCATTGCCCTGTATATTAATTAATAACTTTATTGTATTCAGAACCACCGGCAGACTGACTTGGATAGGAGGAGAGCTACGAACAAAAAACGAAAGGTTGAACGGGGAGAGTCCGGTTCGGAGGCAACACCTGGAAATGAAGCTCTGATGAAGCTCTCATGGGTCACGTAATGGATCGATGCAAGCAAACATGATTCATGAGGCCTACTGTGATACACGGTGACTGTGAACTTCGCCAGGAAGTTCGCCTTCATTTCCTTAATTATGGATTCTATTGCATCTTTTGCCAGCCTGTGCACATCTGCATCGAAACAACGCGAAACAATCACGCATCCATGGACTCTCCCACGTTCATCCCCGGACCCACCGGCGAATGGAAACGCTTGCACATGCGGACGCACAAAAAGTCACTTACATTGACTGATTCACGTACTCACTCTCACTCACTCACTCACACACACTCTCTCTCTCTCTCTCTCTCTCTCTCTCTTTCTCACTCACTCACTGACCCACTCCTCCCACACATATTGATACATAGAGACATTCGCACGCTCGCACACGCGCGCGCAGAGAGAGAGAGAGAGAGAGAGAGAGAGAGAGACTCTGTGTTTCTTTTTCTCCCTTCTTTTCTTCATGACAGACAGACAGACAGACAGACAGACAGACAGACAGAGAGGTACATGCAAACTCGCGAGCCACATACAGACATACGAAAGCATGGAAGCGGAGAATTCACAGCTGGAACTCTTGCAATCGCAAGATTTCAGGCGAGAAGCATGACGATTGGTGAAAAGTGACGCAAGTGGTTCGCTGCCTTTTTTATTCCTCCTGCGTTTGGGCAGCGACTCGGCCCCTATATCTGGGGTTTGGTGCACTCTGCTCTGTGTGCAGTCCAGCTACTCTTCTGGCAAGAGCGGGAGCAGTAGCACACTCGGTGACAGCCAGCACACTCAGGCAACCCGGGAACTGCCACTTTGCACCATGAGCAGATCTTCACCTTTGTGCCTGGGAGCCAATTGACTGTTCCCACTTGCACAGAGTCCACAAAGTGCTGCAACCTCACGATTGCAAATCGACCATCAGCTGCATAAAAGTGCAGCCTTTCCAAACTGTCAGCAGCTTCAGTTACTGCATTTCCCCCTCTGCTTCCCTCTTGAGCCTGTGTGATGCAAAATTTGGGTGGCAGCCTCGCTGCGTCAGAGCGGCTAACCGACTTAAGCCCCCCCGGGGCAGGAGCGTTGGAGTCTCTCCCCGTCCAGGTTTCCACTTGCATGTAGGCACGTACAGCCTGTGCGAAGAAGTCCACGCCTAACTGCACCCGATCCGACCCGGGAAAGGCAAGAACGGTGCGGAGAGTGACGGAGACGGAGGAGTGCCTCTCACCCCCAAACGACACGGTAAGGCCCCTCACTAGTCGCACCCCCTTCAGGGGGATTCCGCCGAGTGCCTGCGCAACGAGTTTGTCAGGGGTTTTCAACAACTGCGTCTCCAGCCCAAGACGCTCTGCAAGAGCAAGGGGCATCAGACTGCAGGTGCTTACAGTGGAGAGGAAGACAAGGGATGGGAGGGACCACAGGGAGCGTACTGTCTCGTCTTTGACGTCAGGATCGGATAGATTTGCAATCATACACACAGGACCCAGTTTTGGTCCCAAAACACAATCTCCCCCAAAGATGAAATTGTTGCAAGGACCATTCGCAGTCTCAACGCCGAGGCTGCGGGGATTCAAATTTTGTTGGGAGGGGGGGGAGCTGTCACTGGAAAGGTCCCTACACACCCACGCCACCCCATACAGCTGAGCAGGCAGCTGTCCTTCATCCCACTCAACTAGAGATCGCTCAAGTTCCCCCCTTTCACTGACAGCGCCACTCTGCAGAATCCCTAGGGCCTCGCACTCTGCCCGGAGCTGCTCATCGGACATTGCAGCGACTCCACGGATGGGGGGACCATAGAATACTTCTGCGAACTTCTCAGCTGTGGGAATCCAGCGACCGTTGGTCTTTCGTCCCTGCAACTCGTTGAGTCTTTGGTTCATTTCTTCTTCTGAGAGAAGGGTGGTCCCTCTGACCTCCTGGAGCCTCGCTCCTTCCTGTCTACGTGCTATGGTTTTCTTTGGGAGGGGGTCGAAGGGGGGCTGAGGGGAAGTTCCCACGAGGGCGGTCGCAAGGGCATGGAGGAGGCGGTCCTTTGCCGGGGCCCCGGGATTCACTGTCTTAGTCATAGTGGACAGAATACGCAACACCATATCATTCAGCCTACCCCCAGCCCTGAAATACAGTTGAAAGGTCCCCACAAACCTTTCTTCAGTTGGGGTGCCGAGCATCTTCCAGGATGCATGGGGATGCCGCCCCACAATCTGCGACTCTGCAGCGTTAAAAGAACCGATCGACCGACCGAACGGGGTAATAAAAAAGGGACGTCGGGTGTTCAGCGGAACTCCAGCGTCAATGAGAATTTTCATTTTCGCAGGATCCCCTACTTCTAGCACACCCTCAAAAACAGGCGTTCCATTTGCATCGCAAGCGCTCACATCTGCGCCCGCTTTGACTAGGAGGTCAACTGTCTCCCTGTCTCCATACTTTCCAGCGAGAGCCAAGACGCTCACACCTTCAATTTCCGTTCTGCTATTCACGTCTGCGCCTGCATCGATGAGACCTCTGACGTGATCATTGGACAAGGAAACCCCTGTCTGAAGGTGTCGCCGCCTCTGCGCATCCCACTGACGGAACTGCACAGCGATCATCAGAGGGGTCATGGCGGGCATTCCCTCGATGGGTGACACCCACTCATTGATCCCCACCTCCCCTTTCAACGCCCTAACGACTGCATCTTCACAGGCACCAAAGACATCGGAATCAATCCGCACCAAGCGAGACATCTTGGAGGCGGAGAAAACAGCTTGACTGATTCACCCTTTCTGGGGGATAGTTCAAATGCGTGATCGAGGGCTTAAATACGGAGTGTGTCAGACTCACAAACCCATGTGCTACAGTGTCCTAAGTATCAAAATTGAAATGACCTGTGCCACTACGATGGAAATCAATCAATCAATCTGAACCTGTATAATCTTGTACGTCGGAATGCGTCCGATCTATAAGACCAGATTTTAATTGTCGGACTCCGAGACAGTCGGAGAATGTCGGAGATATTAGTACAGAGCACCTACAGCCGTCTCCCATCCGTCTCCCCAAACCATCCCCAAACCTGCATGCGCGTCCCCGCGACCCCGGCTTGGGTTTTGAGTCGAGCAGGCCTCGATCGCCTCCTGTTCCCTGCCGGGCTTGCGCTTCCACAGATTTAGTGGCTCTATGGACCTCTATATATAGCGGATCGCTACAGCCGCAAAAAACGATCCAGCACGCACCCAGAGATACACTCAAACACAGTTTGAAACTTTGAGTAGTCATACACAGTTTGAGTATTCAAACACAGTTTGAGAGGCCGTAAGAGGCCGTAAATTATGGTATAAGCCTTTTCTAGGCAGTGGACCGCGGGGAGTACCTGGAACATAAATCTTATCGATTATCCTACAGAAAGAGCCAGAAAGGCAACCACAGAAAGAGAAGGGCTCAACAGAGAAGAGGGAAAAAGGGACAACTCGACGCTTTTCTGTTTTCTGTTGAATAAATGTCATGCCGGAGTGGATGAGTTTTTGGGATGGGCGTCATTCAGACGGAGGGTGTTTGAGGAGTGTCCAGGACGGTACGGACACATAGAGGGAGACGCTCTAGCAGCTAGATATGCAGGAATCACCGGAAGGCAGCAGGCGATCGAGAAACTAACAAAAGAATATGAGGAGACAATTGATAACCTAGAGACGACTGAAGGAGCGTTAGGGTGGGGAAGGAGGGAGCCGTAGAAAAAGATTGATAAAGCAAACAAAAAGAGCGAGAAAGCCCAAATCACATGCCATTTCAGATCAATTTTCAGGCCGGAAAGCCAACGCGGATCCAGAGCCGTGGCTCGAACAACGAATAATCATGCAGCAGCGGCCAGGGCAACAGACTCTGGCGGGCCCCGAGGGCAGGGTCTGATACCTCAGCTTAGGCTGGGGAACGCCCCGCCCTGCTAGCTCTGGCGACAAATAAACATAGCGGGAAGGCTCTAGGGCGGAACATATCAATCAATCAATCAATCAATCAATCAATCAATCAACCCTATCCAGTCGACAGCAATAATACATCATCATTAAATGATGACATATATTTTTATGATTTGAAAACAAATGATAAAAAAATTTATAAGCATTAACTTGAATTAGATCCAATTTTTTTCGTATGAGCTGAAACATACAGCCCCAGAAACAGCCTAGAGAAACAGTTAGCCGAATATAACAGTATATAATAGTAATATGCAGTAACAGTCACATAGCATAATTAGCCTCGCATTCTTAAGAAGATTGATGGCCCGGGCCCGGCGGCAAATTGCTAGGCCCATTATTTCTAACTAGACAAAAAAACGAAGACAACCGCACATCACAGCTTGATGGTCAAGTTAAGCGCGGCTGAGAAGTCTGAGACCAATGCCATCTGTTACATGATTTTATGGGGTTGCACCTGTCTGCACCTCGTCTCCGTTAGATGCTGAAATGCACATACACCGAGGCTGACGCAGGTGTGCAAAAGTGCACGCAAAATTGCACGGAGAAAACGGAGGACAAATAGAACAAAGCAGCGTTGCCAAAACAGACCAAAAATCTTTCTTCCCCAAAGACCCGAGTAATTCCGCTTGACAGTTAGGGCACAAAAAAGACAGAAGTCTGGTGCGTTACTTTCCGAGCAGGCAAAATCCGTTTGCAGAGAGTACACAGAGAGCGAGACACAATTTTCAATTCTCGAGAAGCCCATGCTAGAATACAGTTGGCAAGTACAGAAAAAAGAGAATGCAACTTTGATGCAATGCAAATCGCTCGCAAGATCCCCCCTCCCTCCCTCCCTCCCTCCCTCCAACATATGCCCTCACTGCGTTACGTCATCCCATCGGTTCGATCCCCGATTTCTTTCAGGTGGAGTTCAGTAGACCACCACAGCTCGAAGGCAGTCCCCGCTATGCAGAGCATCAAAAGCCTTGTTCGTGCTCTCGACTCCCCTGAACACATGGGTGATATAAGGCTCCAGATCCAGCTGTCCGTCCATCACCCTGTCCACCAATTTCGGCACATCCGCCCTGCTCTTCCACCCCCCGAACGCAGTGCCGCACCACTTTCTTCCTGTCACCAACTGGAAAGGACGCGTCGAGATCTCCTTCCCTGCTGCTGCCACACCGATCACACAAGAAACACCCCAGCCCCTATGGGCACTCTCCAGAGCTGCACGCATCACCTCGGTGTTTCCTGTGCAGTCGAAAGTGAAGTCAACTCCCCATCCGGTCATGCGAACAATCTCCTGCACACACACACACACACACACACACACGCACATACACACACACGCGCGCGCACACACACACACGCACGCACACACACACACACGCACGCGCCACAGAGAGAGAAAGAGAATGGCACAGAACAATTCAGGGAGGCCAAAAGACAGGGAAAATGAGAACGTGCTTGAGAGTCAAAAAGGACCAGTTTGTGTTCGTTTCTCTCACTGTTTCCTCTTTCATTCCCTTTTCCCTTATCTCCCTCTCCCTCCTCTCTCGCTACGCGTCGTCTTCCTTCAGTGAGGTTTATCTATTTTGATCACACGTCCTTGATCGGTGGCACTCGAATCACTCACTTTCGATCGGCACACCCTTTTTGCTGCCGTCTTGATCCCTTGTCGCTTCCTTACCCCTTTTTCTTTTTTTCCGCTTTACTGTGAGACTCTCGGAAAATCCCCTATCGTGCCCCACGCCCCCAACCGCAAAGGAAGCCACCTTTATCAGGAACACATTCTCTTCAATCCGCTAGCAGCTAGCAGTCCCTCCCAACCCGAACAAACCAAACAAGAGACACACCTGCTGAATGGGCCCGTCACTTTTGGTAGGGTCCACACACTCGGTTGCCCCCATCGCCCTAGCCACAGGGAACTTGTCGGGGTTCGTGTCCACTGCAATCACACGGCCCGCCCCCGACGCTTTGGCTGCCTGGAGAACTGCAAGCCCCACAGCCCCGCAGCCGAAAACCGCCACAGAGGAACCCTGGGGTACCTTGCAAGTGTTCCACACAGCGCCCCAACCTGTGGCGACGCCGCATCCCAAGAGGCACACCTTCTCTAATGAGGCGTCCTTCGAGATCTGCAGACAGACAATTGCATGGTTGGTGGAAGCCGTGTGGCGGTTTTCGGCTTATGGGGCACCGTGACGTCAAGCTGAGTCAATCTGATTCTCGTATCAGGACTTTCTTTGCCATCTGAATGCACGGAGTCTCCGCCGTCTACACGTTTGATTGTCCAGACACTCACTTTGGTATGCACTGATTTGGAATATCCCTCCATCTCTCTCTCTCTCTCTCTCACACACACAGAGAGAGAGAGAGAGGAAAAGGGGGAGGGAGAAAGAGAAAGAGAGAGAAAAGAAGAAGACGAAGAAAGAGAGAGAGAAACCCCTCAGCCATGTATGCCTCCTGTCAGATAGACGTCCCGCCCTCCCGACTGCCTGATGTGTCCTGACCTTTGCAGCAGAGATGGCCGAGATCACTGAGTACTCCGAGAACGTGGAGCACCCCATGAAGTGGCTGATGGGTGTGCCGTCTCTCTTCAGAGAGAACCGTGAGGTGCCGTCCGGCATCACACCTTTGCCCTGTGTGGCTCTAATCCTAGGGCACAGGTTCGTTTGAGAGGACTGGCAGAAAATGCAGTCTGGCTCTCCGCACTGAGGGGTGTAACAGGGGATCACATGGTCACCTGGCTGCACGTTCGTGACTCCCTCTCCCACAGACTCGACCACACAGCCTGCCTCGTGACCCAAAATCGAAGGGAAGATGCCCTCGGGGTCGGAACCTTCCCAGGTGTACACGTCCGTGTGGCACAAAGCGTTGGCAACTACCCGCACGCGCACCTCACCAGCACGAGGAGGGGCCACTACCACCTCTTCGCATGTCAAGGGCTCCTTGGGTTTGTGGGCAACCATGGCCTTGCATGTGATTGGCTTTCCTGCGGTGTCGCTGGAGGGGGCGTCTTTTGGCACAGCTGGTGTGGTTGTCTCCTTCTGCTGCGATCGCACCTGTGCTGCCTTCTTCCTGAGGGCCCGTGCGTGGAATTTGACATGATCTTCCATGAAGGAAGAAATGAAGTAGTAGGAGTGGTCGCCCTTCGACATGCGCACAGAGACCGTCTGGCCCTTCGCCTTGCATGCAGCCTGTCATATCAGGGGCAGTCAGCATATGAGAGAACAAAAGCAAAGGGCAGAAGACGAAGAGAAAATCCTTTGTCATTCCAAAGATGGCAGGCCCTTGAGGAAGAGAGATAAGAAGGAGAAGATAGGGAGATGGCACACAGATCGACTATTCCTTTAATCGAATAGAAAGAAGAAAGTTGAGCTGACGGGGCAGGGAGACGGCGAGAAGGAGAAGAAAGTTGACGCAATGAGACCTCTCGTGGATTTCTCTCTCACTGCTCCTGCTGAACGTCAGTCTCATGCAGTGGATTGTGCAGAGACGATATTTCTTCTTTCTTTGCATGTTCTTTCCGATATTTCTTCTTTCTTTGCATGTTCTTTCCAGTGGCAGACATGACATGCAGTCACTTGACTCACCTTCAGAGCTTCAGGTTGCAGCTGGCCCTCGTGGAGGAACTTGTCATCGCTTCCCTGATCAATCAGGATCTCCCCCAATTTCGGGAAGGGGCCCTGTTTGTTCATCAGCAGCGTTGCGTCGTGGGCCTCCCCTGCAGCCACAGAGCCTAGGTAGGTCTCGAAGGCCTTCTTGCCCCACCCACAGGTGGAGGGGTGGCAGATGGGGGCAAAGGCAGAGACGGCCGCCCAGGTCTCCCCTTTGTCCTTCATGGCGATCGTGAGGGCGCCGTGTCCTCCCATAGAGTGGCCTGAAATGGACCTGCAAGGAAGAGTGGAAGGAAGCAATTCAGCAGGGAAGAGAAACGATACAGGAGGCATGGAAGGACACAGGGCGCAGGAGTAGCAGAGACCCTCAACGTTGGGATTTGACTCTCCAAAAGAAGGTGAAAGGAAAGAAAGTTAGTCTTTCTGTTCTCGTTCTTCTCCAAGGCCTAAGTTCCTCAGGAGGAGACACCTACAGGTTCTTCGTATTGTCTCCTTCTTCTTCGTGGCCTATTCTCCTTTTTTGTTTTCTTCATTTTTTCAATCTTTCCTCTTCGTTGCCCCCTTTCCTCTACTCTCTTTTCTTCTGCTTGTGCTTCTTCCACCCCTGGATCTTTGTTTCTGTTCTGCTGTACACGCATTGCCTTATTAATACCAACTGACCTGACTGATGGCGAGATACCAAAATGGGTCTGCACAAGCTCAGGAAGCTCCTTGGTGATGTACGCGTACATCCTGTAGTGCGTCGACCAGGGGGCCTCCGTGGCGTCAACGTAGAACCCCGCACCCGTGCCGATGTCGTAGCTGTCGTCCTCTCCCGGCACCCCTGCTCCTCTGGGGCTGGTGTCCGGAACAACAACCGCGATTTTCTCTCTGGCAGCGTGGAGGAAGGCCCCGCTCTTTGTCGAAAAATTCTCATCGGTGCAGGTGAGGCCACTCAGCCAATAGAGGGCAGGGACGCCCAGACCCCCACTGGAGGTCTTCTCCTTCAAAGTCTCGAGGGTGCCTGAGCCAGGTGGGAGGAAGACGGAGGCTGTCATGGGAGTCTTCGTTGACACTGAGTCGTGAGTGAATCGAATCAACTCGCCGCCTGCGACGGTTGTGGTGGATAAAATGCGGGGCGCCAGGGCTGTCTCGCTGCCGGTGCTGAAAGGCTTCGGAAGACAGAAGGAGACGGCAGAATCGGAATCCCATTTTTTTCGGAGGGAGCAAAGGACTTGTCTGCTCCCTTGTCCGGACAGTCTCATACAGAGACGTGTCGAGGAGTTGAAAAGGCTCTGCATGGGTGTGTGTCTCCCGCGATGTGCCGCTTCGCGTGTGGCAAAGAGAAATGGCAGAACGCTCCAATCCTCTCCTGTCGTACCAGTGAACAGGAGCGCTTCTCTTCAGCCTAGAACAAATGACGCAGGCACAACGGAGGCGGGAAGGGTTTCAAATTACACCCACATGTCAATATCAAGTTCAACAGCAAAACTCAATCAGTGGTGACGACTTCATCGATCTTTCCTGTGCCCGTGCCCTCACTCCCGTCTCCGCGTTGAGTTGAGTTCAGTCTGCTTGCCATTGCTTGCCCATGCAATGCTTGCATCACCCCGGAGGTGACCCTTAAAAAGGGGGGCGAGGGGTCCCCTCACGGGCTTTTGGCCCCTCCTCCCTCCCCTTATTTGGGGGGGGGGGGTACCCCCCCTTCCAGGCGCCTCCCTCCGCTCTCCAGCCCCCCCCCCAAGGGGGGGGTCACCTTCATAGAGGCTTTTTCCCTCCGCCCTCTTAGGGGGGGTCCCCCCATGGAGGATTTTTCCCTCCGCCCTCCAAAGGAGGTTCTCCCCCCTCCCCGCGAAGGCTGCATGGCCGCCGACCAAGCTAAATTGAGGGCTGGCCGTGAGGGCTGGCCGTGAGGGCTGGCCGCCGACCAAGCTAAATTGCGTGAGAGCTGGCCGCGAAGGCTGGCCGCCGACCGAGCAAAACATGAAAGGTCAGTCAATCAGCTCATGTATGCAGGTGGGATCGAACGTCTTGTGTCGAACAGGGTGATGTAGTATAGATAGATAGACTATGTGTATACAAAATTGGCTCAATAAGTTCTGGAGAAGAACACTGATGATGTCTTATGGAGCTGCCAGAATAAGGGGCGTTGTGGGGTTGGAAAGTTATATAATGTCAAAGCCTGTTGGGGACAGATAAACTGTCACTGTGGGTCAAAAGAGATGGAACAGATGATTAAGGCGGTCTGAAGCGTTGAATCTGCACTGCTGTTGCTTCGTATGAGCGGAGAACGAGCTGAAGGACTCATAAGGTGGAAGCCCATGCTGATGTGCGGCTAGACTGTGTAGAGGTAAGTGTAATTGGGCAGTTGGAGTATGCAGTCAATCAGAGATGCTGATTCTAAATACACAAAGACACTTCAAAGGCTTTGGTAGACCGCAGTCAGTGGCAGTGACTTCGTACAAGAACTAAAGAGAAGAAGGAAAGCCGCACATAGACTGGTTTGTTAAGCTAGTGCAGTTTGGTCCATGCGGGTACAGGACTGCCTCGCGACGTACCGTACGTACACCTATGTGTATACGTGCATGCATGTATCTGCAGCATTTCTGCAGCAGTCAATCAGTCAGTTAGTCAGTCAGTCAGCCTGTCAGTCAGTCAGTCAGTCAGTCCGTCAGTCAGCTAGTCAGTCAGTCAGTCAGTTAGGCAGGCAGGCAGGCAGCCAGGCAAGCAGATGGCAGGCGGGCAGGCAGGCAGGCAGGCAAGCAGGCAGGCAGTCAGTCAGTCAGTCAGCCTGTCAGTCAGTCAGCCTATCAGTATCCTGTCAGTCAGTCAGTCAGTCAGTAAGTCAGTCAGTCAGTCAGTCAGTCAGTCAGTCAGTCAGTCAGTCAGTCAGTCAGTCAGTCAGTCAGTCAGTCAGTCAGTCAGTCATTGAGTCAGTCAGTCAGTCAGTCAGTCACTGACAGCCTGTCAGTATCCTGTCAGTCAGTCAGTCAGTCAGTCAGTCAGTCATTAAGTCAGTCAGTCAGTCAGTCAGTCAGTCAGTCATTGAGTCAGTCACTGACAGTTAGTCAGTCAGTCAGTTAGTCAGTCAGTCATTGAGTCAGTCAGTTAGTCAATCAGTCAGTCAGTCAGTCAGTCAGCCTGTCAGTCAGCCAGCCAGCCAGCCAGCCAGCCAGTCAGTCAGCCAGCCAGCCAGCCAGCCAGCCAGCCAGCCAGCCAGTCAGTCAGTCAGTCAGTCAGTCAGTCAGTCAGTCAGTCAGTCATTGAGGTTTAAGCAGTGGGGATGCTTTACAAAGAAAATCGCTGGCCGCGCATCCAAAGAACTAAGCCTTACATCATAAGGAAAGTTGGAATAAGTTGTTGAAATAAGGTTTAACATTCGTACATGCATGGAGAATATTGTGTTCTGGAGCTTAGAATTGAGGTCACTTTCACTATATGTAACTTGCTTCACTTTGCAACTTAAAAACTAAATATCTATAACTTTTGAACCACAACGAGTTAGAAACTGAAATTGCAGCTGTAAAGCTTTCTAACATAAACTAATTTATCCTTTTAAAATCTTTTTCATGCTAGGAAAAAAAAGTGTTAGTGTGCAATATCGTTTTGGAGGTTAGAAGTGAGGTCACTTTCACTATATGTAATTTACTTCAATTTGCAACTAAAAAAGTAAATATCTATAACTTTTGAACCACAACGAGTTA
>JAHBMJ010004716.1:63233-73515 GCA_018398765.1 Chromera velia | reverse complement strand
CACACACACACACACACACGCACGCACGCACACACACACACACACCTCTCCTTTGTCTCTTCCCCCCCTCCCCCCGCCCGCTGTCGTATCATCTTGAACTCTCGCCCCCCGCGGGTCTCTCCTTTGAATGGCATCCGATCCCCCCCCTGTGGGAGGTTTTCCTTGTCCTGCCCCTTTGCTTCTGCATGGATTCTTCTATACACCAAGCGCAACGCTCCTCGCCGGGGTTCAGAGGCCGTAAAGCTTGTCTCCACAAGTGTGTCCATCGGGTGATAAGGAAAGACGACAAGAAGCAAGCGCCACTGAAGGATGAATAAATCTGCAGATCGATCTTGTCTCCTCTCACTACTACTACTGGCCTCTGTTTGAGCTGTGGAAGGACAGAGTGTGGAACGGTTTGGGCAAGGCACGGCAGGCCGGGAAGGTTTTTGTTGTGGGTGAGTACGATTGGACGGGAAAGGGGGGGACCTCGCCGTCGTTGCCTGGGAGCGTTCGAGACTTTCTCAGCGCAGTCGAGAATATGGAGGGCTCCGTTGAAGGCGATTTGTGGTGGTCAGTCGAGTTTCATCTCTCAGAGAGTGCGTTGCTGGGTGAAGTCCTTCGTCCTCGTGACCTTCAATTTGACTTCAAACCCACTTTTCAATCAATTTTACGAGTCTCATGGACTGCAGCACTGATGAAATTCACAAACAGGGTTCTCGTGTTCTCTCTCGACATCGATCGATGCATTCACAGAGATCGACGCGTCGTTCTCTGTACAGAAAAACGCGCAGACTCCATTTGTTTGAGCGCAGCTCGGTGTCGTTGAATGATTGGGTTGCACTGGCGTGGGATGGCGTTGACTGGGTTGGTAAACCATCTGGTTGAAGGAGCTCTCTCTGTTGAGTTGGTTGATTTTTTCCCCTCTTTCCTGCCTGTCTTCAAATAAAGCATGCAGGTCCCTTTTTGGACACCACGATCATGAAGGGTCCGTCGGTTGGTGTGTGTATGGGTGTATGCAGCTGTTTCCTCTTTCCTTTCTGCCTCCATTTCGTCCGTGTGCTCTTTTCGATTACCAGCAAGAAGGTCTTTCCTTCTTTCTCCCTTCTGAGTATGAGTGAACCTAAAGAAAACAGAATGAAGAGAACTGTGCTGTTACATCTCCTCTTTGGCGCCTCCTCCGTCACTCTCTCAATCCTTCTATGCATTCAAATTTTGTGTCCACGCTTCTGTGTCGCGTTGACATTTTGGGGGGGCAGACAGATCCATTGGAAAGGGTCTTCTCACCCACACATTCAGAACTGGGTGACGAGTGCTTAGCTAGGAACGCGAACTGTCTGCTTGTCCCCTGCAATAACATCTCACTCTATCTCTGTCCCTCTCCCTCTCCCTCTTACACCACACACACACACACACACACACACAGAGAGAGAGAGAGAGAGAGAGAGAGAGAAACGCAGACTCGGACGTGATCTGTACTCCCTCCCCCCCCACCACACACACCACTCTGGACTCAAACAAACTGCAGGTACGTCCAGCACAGAGACCACGTCCTATCGTACACACTCCACTGGCCGGGGGATTCTGCTGACATGCGACGCCGGGCAGAGCTCCTGCGCAATCACGCATTTCGAATGAGGTATGCGGCAACCGACTCGTTTGTGAGCACCAAATGGTTTCGAAGCGTTTCTTGTAGTCGCAACACATGCAACAGCACACCGTATGAACGATCATGGAGGCGCACAGGCAGGCCTCGTGTTGGAAGGAATCGGGTGGACAGAAAAGGTTGGGGGGAGGCTTTTGTTAAACACTTGATGGAGTCAGTATATGCGTGTATGTGTGTGTGTGTGCCTGGGGGCGTTTTTGCACTCGAGAAAGAGAAGACGTGATGCAGTTGTAGGCCGGAAAGAAGGTGAAAGATGGGCTCCGTGCATGAGTGGATATGTGGGCATGCATGTGGAATAAATTGCTATCTAATGCTCTGCCTCTCTGGGCCTATCTGTCTGTGTGTACGTCAGGGGGTCGGGGGAGACAAACAGTTAAGCTTGCGTATGTTCTTGGCAGGCCTCCTCATTCATGTGTTTTTGTTGATTTCTGCATGCAGGGGCATGTCCTCTCCCCCCCCCGTCCCTGAACTCTCAGACGTCCCTGTGATCCTCTCAGTGGAACCTGCAGGGTCAGTTCTCCGTCTCTGGAGAAACTTCCGTGATGCACCTTTTTTTCCTTCCCGGCCTTTTCTTTTTTGATCACTTATTTGCCTTTTTGCTCTTCCATGAGTAGGCCGGCCTCCTTTCCGCGATTCGTCCCCGAGTCGGGGGGCACGTGGGGGGTTCTGGCTGGCGCACGCGCAGGTAGAAAGAAAGGGCCTGGTGATAGGGCGGCAGCCAAGTGTGTCTATGCATGTGTGTGGACGGGCCGGAGAACCTTCGTTCCGAGTATGTGCATTTGGACAAGCGGCGTACAACGGGTTGAGAGGAGCACGAATCTGTTTCTTTTCGAAGCGGCCATTGACAATCAGAAAGTAACAAATGCGGAATGTTTCTTCTTTGTCTGTGCAGAAAAATAACGTGGAGGGGTGTCAGAGGAGCCCATGCCTACTTAGTCGAGTTTGCCTTCGCCCCCGCATCCCCCCCCGTCTCTCGAGATGGTGAGGGAGCCGAACGAAGTGGTGATACGGAGAATCCAGAAAAGGAGCCAGGTTCCTCTGTTTCCTCTTCCTCTTCTCTGTGGTTTCCTGTGGCAGGTCCCTGCAGTGCGGTGTCTCTCTCTCTGTCTCGACTCTGTGATTCTCTCCGAGAGCGTTGCAGAATGGAGAGGGGCGGTGGAGCCTCACGGGGAGAGACGAATGGGAATCCGGGACCAGAACCGTCGATTGATCTGGAAGGCGAAGATGGTCGGGTAAGTTTGTGTTCTCATTTCCTCTGTGGAGCTTCCGATGGCTCTGCTTCAACCAGGGTCTGCGGCTTTCCCTCCGGGGGCGTGGGCAGGAAGGGAGACGAGAGAAAGGTCAAATTTCGCGCGTTTGCACCGTCAGACAACGACTCTCCTTTCGAGGTTGGACGGAAGGGACTGCCTCTCTGGCTTCTGTCAGATATTCAGAGGGCTGTCAGGGGTGATCAGGAGGTCGTCAGGGGTGAGTGCTTGATTGGGGGCCTATCTTCCGCCTCCCCCGGGGTGTATCAGGGCTCAGAATGGCTCGGCGGTTTCCCTTCTGCCTCCTCTCTGTTGACCTCCGTTCTGCCGCCGAGCAGGTCAGAGACAGAAACAGGTCATGGTCCCGAGGTGCCAGGGGGAAACGGCACACACCCGCCGATCCTCAGAATGTCGGTTGGCGAGGCCCAAAAATTGGTTGAAAAACGTCAACATTCACTGTCGGACTTGGCAGTGCTTGCGGCGTGGTGGTTGGACTTATGGGCTTTGGACATTGATTCTGTTAAGTCAGACGAGAGAGGTGGGACGGCACAGGGGTCAGAGGGGCAGTCTTCTTCTATCCCTTCGTCTCTTCTCTTCAGAGTGACTCCGGTTGGAAGTGGGGGGGAGGTGGGACAGCCCTCTGATCCGTGGCCGTTGACTACATGATGAAAAAAGCAAATGAATCTATGAGACAGTGAAAAGGGAACCACAAAGTAGAGGAGACTTCGGTTTATGTACGTCCGCTGTTGAATAAGTTTGATGGCGTATGACGATGATCCTGATAATTGCTGACTGCGATAATTGCCAAGGTTTCTCAATAAGTTGTGTCACTGTCATTCAATCAACGTACTACTAAATCACGTAGATGACTATGTAGCTATTTACATAGTTACAACTTACAATGTATGCTAAAACTTTTTAAGCGAGTCAATTCGTATCAATCATGACTCGAATTATCCTAGTGAGGGTAATTAACGTATCGATTTTATATACTAGTTGACTTAATTATGTGGTAAACACTTCCACTTCAAGTTTTACACCAAGTATGATATCTAATTCCCCCATGCAATTTACTAAATTCCACCGGAGCACTTCAAAGATTGTACTGAATCATTGCAGTAAATCTAATAAATTATAAATCATGCATGCAATATTCAATCTAGTGTTTAACATATTATGCCAGTCTGGGCTTCAATGTTTTTCATGTTTCTTTTGCACCAGAGATTTTAGCTCTGACACCTTGTCCTGAACTATTTTTTTTTAAGGTCTTATTTATTTTAATTAACGTTTTAGACGTATATATCAGTACTCAGAGGCTATATCTCAACAAAAATTGCAGACTACAAACTAAACAATATTGTAATAGATGGAAAACATATCTAAAAGTGTCTGAGCTCCTAGTTGAGCTCTTAATACACAGAAATGCTGAATGTTTATTTAATTTAAAAAGTTGACCAATTATAGTATGAAATTTACTAGTAGATACATTCTAGGATACACTAGCGGATATATTATAATATTGAAGTTAAAAAAAAATCAAGAACATACCAGAAAACATATTTGAAGAGAGCGGTCGGACCGTTGGACCTTTGCAGCTAAGAAAGAGTAATTGATTCTTTTTTAATAGAGAGTTTATGTAAACGATCGAGCCTTCAAGTTATTCAGCGAGCCGGGATTCCGCCCAAGTGAGATCGAGAACAAGTCAATGGAGTGCTCGTTTTGGTAAACTGCTTTTGGTGGGGAAGTAATGGGGGATCTACTGCAGCTGATGCTGCATCCAAATTCCCGCGGTACCTCATGTCCCTCTAAATCTCGATCGATAAACAGAGCAACGGAGTGCCCCAATAGTCTTCAGAACATGTGAAGAGAACAGCGTCTCGATAGTCCGTGTTCCCGAAAAGAATGAGTGTGAGAGCGATGATGCAAGTCATGGGATGACCGAACTCCGACCTCTCTTTTTCCCCTCTCACCCTCCTCTTCCTCCGGAGCTTGACCCATTCCCCCGTCACTTCGTCGTCGTCCCCCGCTCGGGAGCGACAAGCTGCTTCTTTCCGCTGCTCCCCCCTCTCTTTGCAATGGAGTTCTGTACTCTCCTGTGCCTCCCCTCTTTCCCTTGTCACTGTTCTCAGACAAGAGACGATCGCGCCCCGTCTCCCCTCCCGAAGACGATGACGAACTCACACGAGGTCGTCCCGACCCTCTGGAGGAAGAATGAGGACCACCAGAGTAGTGAGACCCAGACGCCCTCCGAATGTCCTCATGGTCCCGTCTCCCTGACTCTCGGGCCTCTCTGCAGGCCCCTGACAATCGCTCTTTCTCGGCAGCAGGAAGGGCGTTGCGTAGCGCCAGAAAGCACACGACGGCTGCCACCTCCGCAAGCTCTTCCATCCACCTGCAAACATGGAAGTGGTCGTTCGCATTTTGCACTTATCCTGCATCAGTAAGTAACGACGTGCACACGGACTGCATGTTCGAAGCACCACTACTAACTGTGAGGCATGCAGAAGAAAAAGAGAAATTAAAGAGAAAAAACACTTTTGGCTCATCTCTCTACGCCTCTCTTACCCTCTCTACTAGTCTGCCTTCTTTTGTTCGCTTCATTTTGCTTTCCAATAACAGTGCACTTACTTTGCAGCTGCGAGAAGCTCCTCTGCCTCCTCTGCCTCCCTCTCTGCTCCACCTTGTGTCCTTTTTTCATTTTGCGCTCCTGCCCCTTTCCCCCCTCCCTCTTCTACAGAAAGTTGCAGAAGGTCCTGAAGGCGCTGCTGTGAATCTCCCAAGCCTGTGCGTCCCCTTCTCAGACAGGAAAGCGAGCGTACTGACTGGCCCGGGGCGGGGGACAGTGGGGGGTACGCTTGGTCTGTATGCCTGCTGGTGTCATCGTTCAATCCCCTCTGGTAAAACCCTCCCACCTCATTGTCGTCGTACTCTCCCTCTACATGGAGCTCTATTGTCTCGAGAGTTCTGCCGTCACTGTGGGTGGGGGCGTCCCCGTCCAAAAAGGCCGTCAACGCACTTCCAGAACGGACCAGAGACACCTGCACCAGTAGAAGAGAACTTTCCAATGCCTAGTCTAAATTCAAAAGCAAAAGACCCTCCCCTGAAATCAAGCCAGGAGCGGAAAAATAACAGACAACGCTCAAACTCTCCAGCAAAAAAAACACTTAGAAAAGTGGAGCAGAAAAGAATACACAGCCAGCATGCCGTCGAGGCAATGAAGGAAATCGGATTGATGAGAGGGAAAAAAGGCAATGAGGATGGATTGATTCGTGTGCTCACGGAAAAGCTCACGCACCTGCAAAGGGACGACGTCGTTGACCACACAACGCTCTGCTGCCAGGTCTGTCAGAGCCTTCAGTAGGGCCAGTAGCTTGATGCGAGTGTCCCTCAAAAGGAGACGAAGGGGCGTGCACACGCGCGCAGTTTTGAATAGGGATTCATTTCCGCTGTCCTGTGTTTGTTCTTCCTTGGCAATTGTCCCCCTTGACGGCTGCGTGTCTGCATGATCCCGTGCTGGTCTCCCATTCTCGATGTCGCCTTCTGTCTGTGCCCCTGTGTCTCTGTCAGCGTCTTTGAGGGGGAAAGATCCGAGACCGTATTTGTGTCTGCTTCTCTCCTTCTCATCAGCTCTAAGGGACGTGTATGGTCTGGCCCCTTCTGCGATTTCCGTCTCTCTGTCCCTCGGTGGGGCTGCAGACTCCCTCGAAATGGAAAAGGCGATGCGCCAAAGCTCCTTGGCGATCTGCAGGAACACATCCAGTCAAGCCAAGTGTGTTTCTTCCATTCATTTGCTCGTCCGTCACTCACAGACTGCACACTAACCCGATTTAAAATGAGCATCTAAGGTGAAGATCGACTTGAAGTTGATTCATTTGATCGATGAGTCGGGGAAGGACAAAGCGAGACGCAGGAAGAAGCAATCGACAAACGAAACCCAAGTCTCGAGGGTAGAATTGGGATGGAAGGATCAGGGAGGGACTTTCGTGAGAGAACATGCATATTCGTGTGGAAAGAGGGTCGCCCTTCTTCTTTCTTTTCCTTTGTAGGACCGTCTATCTTTCTCTCTGGATGCATGGTTGTCTGTCTGTGGATCCGTCTCTCTTTGTCCGTGTGTCTGTCTGTCTGTGAAGAAAAAATAGAAGTCGTATGGTCTTTCCGTCCATCTCTGTGTCTTCCAATGTTGTCTGAACTGATCAATGCATCTGAGGAGGTCTGCCTGAACCCTCGCCTCCTCTTCAGGCGACAGACGCCTTCCCAGAGCCACCCTTCCGTGTCTCCCTTGAGACTCGGGGACCTGTACTCGCCCCCTGCTGTTCGGAGTCTCACCTCCTCCCTCAAAAGAAGAGGAAGAGGAAGCACGCAGCCGGGTGCGAAAAAGGGCCATCCACCCAAAGAGGCCAATGACCAAGCTGCAATATGTATGGGGACAAAGAAAGAAACAATCAGGTTCGGAAAGAATTCTTACACGAAAACCAAACACAGTTGGAGGAGCTATGCACAGATCCTTTCTGGATACCCTCATCGATTTCTCTGAGGGAGTCAGGAACTGAGATTTCCCCCTCTCACTCCGAAAGACACGCACAACTTCCCCCCATTCGCGTTCTTTCCTTCGCTCTTTCCTGCCACGAGATGTCCCTTGCATCTTATCGTCCACAGCCCCTGTCTTTGCCTCTTTGGTCTCTTCCCCTCTTTTGTTCAGTCTCTCGGTGAATCCGTCTCTCCCTCTCCTAAACAATCACTCTGTGCAAGCACATCTCCCCAAACAACTCAAACACATTCGCTGTTGTCGAATTATCCATCCACTAGTCAATCCATCTGCATGCTAAGATACTCACGTTCGCTTTTTCTTCCTCAGCCAAACCTCAGCCCTGACTGCAGGCCCTAGAGCCCTGCACTTGACCACCTGAGCATCGAGAGAGTCTAACCGGGCCTGCTCTTTTTGGTAACGCCTGCATGCACAAAAGTAAAGGAACCAAAGGGCTGAATTGAATGAGGCTTTGCTGCTGTCTGACATTTCTGACCGTGCGAACATTTCTGTCCGCCACCTCCAGCTGATTATGTGGCTTTTAGCTTTCCGCCATAACCCAAAAATCTTCAGAAAGAACAAAACAAGCCAAATGTAAGTAAAGCGGCCCGACTGACTGACTGACTGACTGACTGACTGACTGACTGACTGACTCTTTCCTCTTCCGGTCTGCAAACACAAAACACTGCTGAAGGGACGGTCTGCCCTCGGGGTCAACGAGCATACTGCCGGCACCACTCGCTTTCGAATTTCCTCCCTCTGCGTGCTCGGAATCCTGCATGAATCCGTGCATGAACACGAATTCAGCCGGTCGAATCAGCACTTCATCAGTTGGCGCTATCTTCCCCCCCTCCCCTAGCTTCGGCTGCTCTCCTTTTGACAACATTGAAGTGTTATGCGCAGAAGAGATAAACATCTTCTTCTCTCATCTTGATGCTCTTATGCAGACACTCTCTGCTCTCTGGGGAATTTCAATTGACTGGCAAAGAGAAACTTCGGGAGCTACAATGAAGGGATACAAAAAGGCAAAGAGGAAACTCATTCAAACACACCTCCCGCACACTTCCCGCACAACTCCCGCACACTTCCCGCACAACTCCCGCACACTTCCCGCACAACTCCCGCACACCTCCCGCACACCTCCCCCACACCTCCCGCACACCTCTCGCACATCTCCCGCACATCTCCAGCACACTTTCCGCACACCTCCCCCACACCTCCCGCACACCTCCCGCACACTTTCTGCACACTTTCCGCACATCTCCCGCACACCTCCCGCACATCTCCCGCACACCTCCCGCACATCTCCCGCACATCTCCCGCACACTTTCCGCACACCTCCCCCACACCTCCCGCACACCTCCCGCACACCTCCCGTGCACCTCCGCCTCAAGAGAAAGGAAGTGTGAAGAGCAGGGAGATAGACAGACTTTACAATCACTCATTCACTGAACAGGTGAACTAACCTCCTCTATGAGTCTCTCTGTCAATTCGGAAGCGAGGATCGTCAAATCTCGCATCCCCTTCTCGACTCCAGACCTCAAAGAGTGGGAGGCGGTGGAGGGGAGAAACACACACAAAATCATCCCTGCATGCAGCCATGCACTCACGGAAGGAGAGGGAGGAGTCACGGATAGGCACAGAGTCATTCACTCAGAGACTGGGACTGAAATGAATGGACGGAAACGCACCCGGAGAACAGGCCGGCAGAGACCGATTCCAATCGATCGGTAAAGATCCCTCACACAAGGCCCAACTACAAGCTGAAAAAAGACCCGGTCAAAATTGACAACAGTAACGGAAGACCAGAACAAATCATGTCAAAACAGAGAAAGGAGTAAGAAACGAACAGGAAGTGCTATGTACTATGTGTGTGAAGCCCAGGCATGCAATTGTCAGGAGGCTGTCTTCCGTCCTACCTGAAACGAGGCATCCGATCAGAATACAGCAGCCTCTCCATAGAGGAGGCTTCAGAGACGTGGAGAGGTCCCACGGCCAATCCTCACTGAAGACGGAGGCGCTGATCAGGGGCGTCGTGAAGAACGCGCAAATGAAAACGTAATCAGCCTGGAAGGATGCAAGACGGTACCGAAACACCGTTACTGCACTTCCCACAAAAAAGAGACACACCGCATACACGACGGAGAGCAGCACCTCGGGTTTCCCCTTCGCATCGTCTCCTTTGCCTTTGTTGAAAGTAACAAAAAACACAGAGACACCCTGAAGCAGCAAAATTGTGAGGGACGCCAGAGAGCATCCAAGAACAGTCCCAACGATTCGAAACACGCACTTCTGAAGGGATGCTCCCATGTTCTTCTCTGCAACCATTGCCATAGTCACAACCACCCAGATCTGCACACACACACACACACACACACACACACACACACATTTTTCCTTTACAAGTCATTCATGCATCGTGACAGAAGTCATCATTGAAGCAAGACGCAGCAAAATTGATTAGAACAGAGAGGACACTGCGGAGAAACGCCCCAAAGGAAGTAAAAAACAACAACACCTCATCTAGTAAGAAGAAGAGGAGAGAGAGAGAGAGAGAGAGAGAGAGAGAGAGACGGTGGGTGATTCAGTCAGTCGATTTGACCGTATTCGAAAAGGGCAGAGAGAGAGACTCACCGAGACACACACAGACACACACACACACACACACACACACACACACACACACACACACACACACACACACACACACACACACACACACACACACGTACACACACACGTACACACACACACGTACACACACACACACACACACACACACGTACATGTATACATACATACATACACGGAAGCACACACACACACGCACACACATGCACACACACACACACACACACACACACA
>JAHBMJ010004716.1:50601-63200 GCA_018398765.1 Chromera velia | reverse complement strand
CACACACACACACACACACACACACACAGAGAGAGAGAGAGAGAGAGAGAGAGAGAGAAATACAATCAAGACAAATTAAATAAACCGACCGCGGACCCTCTGTAGAACTGGTCGAAGAATCCCTTCACAGCCCCGACTGAGGAGAACAAACCCGCAACAGACAGAAGAAACCCCATCTGAACAGCGATCTGCATGTTCTCTGCACCCACTCCCAGCCCTAATCTGATACCCTTCCTTTCTCCTGGTGTTGGAGGGGAGGAGGCCGCCGACGGTGGTGGCTCCCCTCGAGCCTCCGAGGCACTCACCCTCTCTTCCATTTGTGGGTCTCTTCGATTCTCGCCTCTTTCATCTCCCTCTCCTGCCATCCGTTTCTCTGCGGCCTCGCTCAAGAGAGGGACAACGCGGGAGCTCTGCATGACCCTTGTTGCCGCTATATATATATGCTGTTGGTGAATGAACCTCAAAATCAGTTGGCCAAGAACCCCACTGGACAGTCATGCACTGGATCGAAGAGCTGCCACCCAACCAGGTAGTCAGCTCTGCGAGCCCAGGATTTAGCCGACAGTCGCACTGGTCGAGAGTTGACTGCTAGCTATGGAGAAGGTTGTAAAGCTACACATGCATGCAGACTGTGGTCAGGCAAAATCTGAGACAGTTGAGCTCTCATTCCACGCGCGCGGTCCACAGTTCTGCGTCTCACAGTCTGCACGATGACAAAAACTGAGGTCACTGAGTATATACAATTGAATTTACCCCTCTTAATTCTCTTTCAAATGGACGACTTTTCACCATGCATGCATGCGCATGCACCCGTTAATCAGGTGTAGCACGTCCGCTAATTGATGATCAAGCTGCGCATTGCAACTGTATCGGTGTGCACGACGAGAAGATTAATTGTGCAATTCAAAGTGCAAGGGTGGGGGGCGGGCCGGGGAGGGCCGGCATGCAGCTCGGGCCCGGCGGCGCTTCGGGGATTGAAAGGGCTCCGGAGCACACGTCCGCGCAGCGCCGGGGCGCTTCGGGAAAGGCACCGCAAGACCCTCTGACGAAGAAGGACATCAAAAGCCTAGGTATGCCAGAAGAAAGACTTCTAAAGATTGATTGAGGAAGGGAGAGAAAAGGAAAAAAAAAAATGAACCAGAGGAGGAAGTTGAAGAGATATGAGCGGAAGAAGGAAGTCAATTAAAAAAAGGGAAGAGGAGTAGAGTCTTCTCTTGATTAAGGTCTTTCTCTCTTGGCGAAGGGTAGCCTTTGTTAAGGGAAAAGAAGGTTATAAAGGTTTTGCCCTGTCTCTCCTCTCTCCATTTGGCTCTTTTATCCTGCAGTTGGAGGCGCGAGTGAGAAACTGATTGATCAGTAGGCTGATTCGTAGACCTTCTGACAAACTAGGCTAGATCCGCCCCTCATATATGGGGACGCGGCATGCATAACAAAACCTTCAATCATCAAAGCCGGTGAAGCCCTAGCTATCTGAAACTCAGGCTGAAAGGTGAAACATGTTATGTAAACAAAACTTATTTAAAAAGTTTTTTTTTTTTAAATGTGAACTCGTTTATATGAAAAGATTAATTTAGATTAAGTTTTCAGCTCTATAAACCTCTAAAAAGCAAAAACAGTGATAAAAGTACGTATAGCGTACTTTTTGTAACTTTTTGTTTGTATGGTTGAACACTCATTGCATCTAGTGACCCCCCCTCAACAAACATTCGAAAAAACAAACTGTTTATCATTCAGTCAATCATGTCCAATTACTCAATCCCAGGCAGGCACTTCCGAACATATACCACTTCAGTTGGCTTTCATTTAGCTCAACAGCTTTCCATAATGACCCTTGAAAGGAAGGGGCTGGTGGGTCAGCGCAGCTCTTCATCCGCAGCACTCCAGCTGCTTGCCTTGTCCTTTACAGAAACAGACGGACACGGATCGATCGGCTGATTGATCGACCTGCTTCGCTTTTCTTCTCTAAGAACCCACATGCATGCAGAGGCGTGAGCAAGTCGGCGGAAGAATGTCATATTGGAGGTGACGTACAGAGAATCCTTCAAGGAAGAGAAAGACTGCGGGTCTCTTCTTTCTCTTTGGATGCATGCTCGTTTCTGTTCTTCTTTCCCCTTAAATTCTCGCTTTTTCTACTCCTTGCTTGCTTGCCCCTGGAGGCCGCTGTGCATTCCCACTCAGATGGTACCTTGGCCACAAATTTAAAGACGACCACGGTACGCTGACAGTGTCGAGTTAATGGGACGACACCATCGACTCTCCCCGCTACTTCGTTGATCAAAACAAACCCTGAGCGGGGGCCTTCCGAGAGACATTTCTTCTCATGTGAGGGGCACGAATGATCTTCGATCGAGTTTACTGACTCAATTAACCAATCACGCACTGCATGCTGCTCCTTTGGGGTGACACTGTTCTTCGCTCGTTCTTCTCATGCCCGAGTCGGGACGTACACACATCCATTCAATTATTCATCCATCTGTCATCCATCCATTCAATTATTCATCCATCTGTCATCCATCCATTCAATTATTCATCCATCTGTCATCCATCCATTCAATTATTCAGCCTTGGAATGAAAACAAAAACACATGCCAAACACACAGGTTGGACAGCAGACTGAGCGGCAGACGCATTTGAAAAAAAAAGAAAACTTTCAGCCTCCTTGGAGCTCACAATCCGACACAATCACAGGAGCGAGAGAGTGGTCTCTTCCTTGCGTGTTGCACCCCGCTCATTAAATTTTTTCTCGAGTCTCTTCGGTCTAACAGTTCAAGTACACAATACGGTGTCCAAACGCATGCATAGAGAGACAGAAAGAGTCTGTGAATGAATGACATCGAATTGCTGCTACTTAGCAGTCCCGGATCGCGCGAGGAGCTCCACTCACTAGCTCCCATGCATGCATGAAGGCAGGCACGGAAAGGAGGTGTGGTCACAGGCTCGAACATCACCGAGTGTCCCTCAGAGTGGCGAGCGCATCGCTATCTGTATTTACTCCACGAACATGCATACAGGCACAGTGCGCCGCTCCGCTTCTCGTGTAACAATTGCAGACGTCCATTTTGCGCTTTCCCCCCCTTTCACCTTGTTTCCCTAATTTGACTTCCTTCAGACAGTCTTTGGCGATGCGTCATCGTTCTTTCGACAGCCGCATGCATGTGTATTCGCTGCAGTACTCTATGCGAAGAAGAACTCTTTCGCTTCCCCGTCCCCCCAAGGCCGAAAGTCTGAGATCTGTTTGCATTTTCAGAGAAAGAAGAAGAAAAAAAAAAAGAACTGAGAGCCAACGTGGAGCATCGTTGGACACACTTCAAAGAAATTGAAGACGGTCGAACGTATTTCACATCTGCTGTTCGGTGTCACAGTGGGAGTTCAGAGAACGTTTCAAGACACGAAGAAGGAAAGAGGGCGAGATAACAGATGGTCCAGCACATGAAGACGAGGAGAAAGAGAAGCATGAGATGCAAGAAGCAGAGAGCGAAATTCTTCTTTTTAGTATTCTTTGCTGTTGGGTGCTTTCCTTCACGACCTTTCCCCCCTTTCATTTTTTGTTGGCCTTCTGCTCTGTGTGCCTGGTGTGAAACTCTCAGTATCTCTCAGTGAGTCGGCTGCAAGCGAATCAAACCGGACCTGCTTGGAAACGAAACGAAACGAAGGCAAGCGTGGTGACAGCACCCGGCCGAAGCTCATCACCCCCCACAGTAGTCTCAAAGTGGGGGAGACTGCCGAAGAGAAGTGGGAGAGGTACTGCTGCTCACACATCTACGCCACATCTTTTAGCAGGCAAATACGTTGATCGAGAAATGATCCACCGCAAGGGCGAACCCTCCGCAGGTCTTGTCAAAGACCCAACGAGACAGACAGGCGGGCACAGGCAGGCAGGCAGGCAGGCAGGCAGAAAGAAAGAGGTAGAAGAACAACCTACTCCCTGGGAAAAAAGGTCACGATTTCAGTAGCGTTGATCTTCAGAGAAGTCGCGACTGAAGAAAGCTCGATGCAGTCGAGCAGACCGTCCTGCGGGATTTCTCGGCTCTCCGTCTCTCGTCCAGCCTAAGTACATACAAACCCACTCCTCTTCTCTTCCCCTCTCTCCCTTTTCTTTTCTCTTTTATGTACCTGATTCTCTGTCGTTTCGTTTATTTTCTTCTCCGGCGGACCTCAGGAAGGAAAAGAAACCATCATGGATGGGTGGAAGGGAAAGGCTATCAAGGTTATCCGGAAAAATCAGAGAGAGAGAGAGAGAGAGAGAAAGAAAGAAAGAAAGAAAGCAAAAAAGAGGCAAGAGGTCGAACAGAAAGGCTTTCCTTCTTTGAGTTCTGCCTGACAGACGGACACACAAACGCACAGACCGGCATGCACACAGGACAGATTGATCTCTTCTTCCTCACACCCTCCCCATGCATTTTTGTGATTCCAGTCCTCTCTCTTTCTTCTGCTTCTTCGAATGGAATACGGACCCGCAATCACTGGATCGGATGAAGAAGAAAATCAGACGCGCAAACCACTACTACCTTGAATGAATAAAAACAATTAAGGGGAAAATGCGGACGCTATTGCATGAGTGCAAGAATGGCTGGGCAGCTGAGGCGAATCTGACTGACCTTCATTACCAACGCACGCCCTCCCTCGACGAAGATTTCTTTCGTTCTCACCCATTTCTTTGGTCTTTTATTCTCAACGGCGAAGGCAGGGTCCAGGCTGAGCGGTCATCGCAGTGCATGAACGCCGCCTGTTTGTGGCTTACATCGACCGTTTTTTGTGCTCCTATGTACACACCGTGATCCCCCCATGCGCACGTGCATGCACCGTTTTTCTGTTTCAATTGCATTCATGAGAGGGCTCGATCCCGTGTCCCCACCCAAACCCACTCCCAAGTGAAAGCGTGACGCTTCTCGATCTCTCTCTCTAACCACGCGGCCCCTCCCCTCCTCGACCTCTTCACGCAAAAGTCTTCTCTCGCTCACCCCATTTCACTTCAAGTGAGGGAGATGGTGTGCATAAAATTCTTTATTTAGGGAGAATGAATGGAGAGAACCCCCTCCTCATCCAATCCAAAAACCACATCCTCCCATCAAAGCTCTACCAGAGTACGTCTGGATCCCTCTTTGTCCACCCATGCACGGGCGAGTCATCGCCTCCCGACCACCGGATTCCCCCCATACCCTCTGCATACATGCACCAGAGGGTCCCTTCCCTGCTTTTCCCTTCCCTGCCCGTGAGTTCTCCTGATTTTTCCGTCGCCCCCTTTTTCCGAGGACCGACATGATGGACAATGCATGACAAAGTGCAGCAAGTAAAGGAACAGGAGGGAAACAACAAATGACCCCTCCCGGCACAGGTTCGAGCTAGAGGCTCGACAGGCAGGTAGGGCAACCACACATATACGCACACATACACAAAGGTATAATCAAGACAAATGAAGATCAACTTTGCAAGAAAAAAGAGAAGATGTCAGGTTCTTCTCTTCTCTTCTCTTCCCCTCGATTCATACGATTCGGAGGAAAATTCCGACAGGAGACGGGAGATCGACAGGCTGATCAAACAAGACTCGTCAGACAGAGAGAGAGTGGAAGGGAGAGAAATGATCCAGGAGGTCATTCCATCATCCCCCTCAATCCTGACTCTTCTCCGTCTCTTGTTGTCTCCCTGCCTTTCAGTCACATGGGGAAATAGGCGACAGCCTTGTTTCCCCTTTCTTCCCTTTCCCTCGCTTTCTTCTCTTCCCTCCCTTTCCCTTCCCTTCCCTGTTGTGCGCCTTACATCAATGAAGTAAAGACGAGCACACGGACACCCAGAGAAAGAAAGGAAGGAAGAAAGGAGCCGACTTCCTGCATCTCACTCATCCATCAGTCACACAAAAGACTGCATGGCCAGTGAAAAAGAAGGGGGAATGACGGGGCACTTGACACCCAAAACCTTCAATGCTCGAAGGAGTTCCCCTTCAGAAGGGAGACAGAGTTCCCCCCGACCGATACGCACCCCCCTCTCCCCCCACCCTGATTCTCTCTGAGCACGCCCCCCCACACGGCGACATCCTCTAAAGGGAGTGCGCACTTGCGTATCTCCACAATGACTTGGGAGAGAAACAAAATCTCCCTATCACGGCACTCGGATGCTCTTCGTCGCCTGTGTCCCTCTCTGCAAAAAATCACAGTCCCAATTGCCCTTCTAAATTGCTGTACAATCTCTTCAAAATCTCTTCTTGTTACCCCCCCTCCCCTGATCTTCTTAATCAAAACTGCCCCTCTCTGAAGGAGCGGAGCGAGCGCAGACTGCAAAATCTCTCTTAAGGACGCGCTCAATCTCTCTGAGGGTCTCACTCGCCTTCCCTCAACACAAAAGAAACTGTGCAAAAACGAAGGGCTTTGCATGAGCGGCTTCTCGAGTCCTCGACTCCTGAGCTCTCGCGGACTCTCTTCGAGTGCACACGGGTCCAAAACGACCGAGAAGACTTGCCGGAGGAAATGCAGAGGGAAAGAGAGATTTGCCTCCACAACGAGTGCTGCTGAATCCTCAGGGGCCGGCACAGGCAGTCTCTCCTCCTTCCCCCTCTCCCCCGAGGACGTCGCACTGCAAGTGTACCCGCAGTAGTATTCCCTCGACGCCAGCTCAAAGAGAGGCTTTCTCTCTCTCTCTCGCATCCTTCCCCTCTCTTCCTCCTGGTCCCCTCTGTCCTCTCTCCCTCCGTCCTCCTTCTTCCCTCTGTGCGTCTCTGACTGACCTCTCCTGTCAGACTCTTTGTGTCTGTCTGTCTTGCCACAATGTCTTTCTTCCCCCACTCCAGACTGATTGTCCTTTCCCTCTCCCTCTCCCTGACTGTCTCCCTGATCTTGTTCTTCGGCTTCCTTCTTCTCCTCTTCCTTACCACCAAACCATCCACGAACCCACGCCGTCAGTGACACCCCCCCCAAGACGCCCACCGCACCACAACCCGCACCCACCCCCCACGCAACTGCGCCGCCAGTCGCTTGTGCCCCCACCCCCGCCGCCACCCCAGTCGCCCCGGCAGACGACACAGCGTGTGCCACCAGGGCCCCAATGGCAAAGCTCGCTGAGATCGGCTCCCCAGACGAGCAGACGAACAGAGAGCACACCGTTACAAGAAAAATGGCTCGGGACGAGAGGCGACGCGATCGAACACGAGCTCCTCGACTTGACACGCCTCGTCTCCCCCCTCTCCCAATCAAACGACACCGCGAAAGAGAATGCCGCCGTTTCGCCCCCCCGTGAACCCTCACTACACATGGCATTGCCCACCCGAGAATGCACACGACGAACAACGCGGCCATGGCTGCCCCCACAAGACACCCGCAGCACGCCTCCTTCTGCAAGAGGAAAAGAGGGGGGGACGGGGCGCGCACTTAGAGAAATGTAAGTGAATCGGTGGATGAACAGCAAAAGCTTTGTAAGCAGAAACACACCCAAAACAGACACTGCGGTTGGGGCTGCCAGAAAAATATATTGATTATGTCTCCGTACATCTCTCCTGCATGGCCGTCACCAGTCAGTTCATGACATGCATCAGGCGGGTAGACAAGCAAGGAAAACAAGATTTCTAACTGGCAGTGCAGAGCCAAACGCGCACTGTGGAAGACGTATGAGGAGGAACAAACAAACGATCGAGCGAGCAGGTTTTGAAAGGAAACAGCATCAAAGTACAAGTAAGTCTGTGAGCTGGAGTGGCCTGCAGAAAGAAATTGTATGTACACTCTTCAACTGATCCAGAAGAAACCTCGGAACCAGACAGACAGATGCGGACAGACGAGGAAAGAGAAGACAAGAGAGAAAACCGATTGATTGATTGCAGGACCTACCACAGAGACTATCAAATCCTCAAGGCAGACAGCCTCTCTTTTCCCTGGGCGTCTTAAAGTTTTCACACAGCCACAGGGCTCCTTCCCACTCCCCCCCCCCTCCTTCATGGTCCCTCCCCTCTCTCGAGAATCGGCTCCTCTCTGGCCTCTCCCTTCTCCCCTATCGACGCACTCAGTGACTGTCTGGAGACTAACACCCCCCATGATTGATTCGGATTCCACTGCCTCCGCAACCCTCGTGCCTCCGTCAACTGAAGAGACCAGAGACACTGCGCTCCTCTGCTCTGAGTCACCAGGCTTCCTTCCTGAAGTTGTTCCGTCAGTCACTGTATGATGAGCATCCCCCGTAACGGTTTCACCCCCCCCCACAGACTTTTCTCTCTCTCTTCTCTGCAGTCGCCCCCCTTCCCTCTCATCTCTCAACAAACGTATTTCAAGGTTCCCAAATTCCCACCCGATCACCGCCGTTGCCTCACACGCGTCCTTGATAAGGATCCGGTTCACCTGACGGTTTTGAGCAGCTGGCTCTGCTGTGTTGAAGCCGAACACGTAATAGAAGCCCTTGGCAGCGTCGGTTGAGCTTGTGCAGTGTGCCGAAGTGGCGATGATTTCAGGAGATACAAGGGCACCGGGGCAGCTGCCTTGCCCTGGGGCAGGATCGGACCTGAATGACACATCCTCGCAGAGGTTTGGTCTGTACTGTGCGGGGCTTGTGGGCTGAAGAACAAATTGTTCACCCTCCACACGTCCCATGCCCTTTTGAACGAGGACGGTAGTGGCCTGCAGAGGCTCGACGGGATTCAAAAGGTTTTCCTCATCCCAACTTACTTCGGGTCTTTGGGTGGGAGGCGGGTCGTTAACCCTCAGCTGAAAGTGCTCCTGCCCCGCTGCCAGCGCCAGCGCAGACAGGAAGAGGGAGAGATAGCGCAAAGAGGTTCTGTTCGGTACCATTCTTTTCGAATTGGTAGACTGACTGGGACTTGGAAGTGCTCTCTTTCACTTGTGTTGTTTGAGTGGGGGAACGCGTCCCACGAGGATCCAGACTGCACCTTTTGTGCAAGAAGAGCGACGGAGAAAAATGCGAAGGCGAAACGAGAGTTGTCAGTGCAGCCAAGAGTTCGCTTCACCACAAGTCAGAAGATCTGATTCGCGCCAGATTAGTTACGTATAGAGTCAAGATAGAGTCAAGTGCATGTTGCACGACCATGATACGTGCTATTATGTGCTGCATGCATGGTCTTCGCGGCCCGGATGGCCCCGGAAAGCGGAGCGGGGGGCACTTACCAAACAAATCCAAACAATTCCCCTGAGCCCAGGCGGCCAGGCCGGCTGGGCGATGATTCTCCCATTCCCTTTCTTTGAGAGTCATTGAAGCTTCTGAAGCGAATATATTGTGAGTAGTTTGATTTCAGTTTCACTTCCAAAAAGCCTCGACAGACATGGTGAAGACCAGACGGGCTTCCCGTTTCACTTCCCTCGAGACGCGATCTCGGGGCCAGAAGGTCAAGAAGTCAGACAGAAAGCCGTCTCCATCTGCGCCTTCTTCAAGAAAAAGCCCGAGGCTCATGTCTTTGCAGCGAAACGAAAAAAACAATGGAGTGGCACGACGGAATCCTGAAAAGAAATTGACAAAGAAAAAAACACAGGAGAAGGTCAAGGAACCCAGCACCAAAAAGCAACCGTCTCCTCCGACCGCTACCCGAACCTTCAGTGATGCCCTCTTGCTTCTCTTCGCGTGGCGGCACTCACCTTTTTTCTCCAACGTGCCAGTAGAGGTCGTAGACGAGGTATGTACCTCCCTAGCTTTGTGTCTATGGGATCAACTGACGCACTGTCGGGGAATAGAGAGGTTGATGCATTAATTTGTGAATCCCGTGTTTTGCTAGCTGCCCTTTTCTGTTTTTTTTGGTTCCTCGCCCGGGAGGTTCCCCGACGTTGGTTTGCCTTTTTTTTTCATTCCTGGCCTCCATTTAGCCCCTTTTCATGTCGTAGGAGCGGACTTAATTGGGCCCTTTCTGTTGGCTCTCATCTGTTCGCCCTCTCTGGTCACGCAGAGACGAATGAACGGAGCTGTCTCGTATCACCAAAAATCCTCTCCTTTCCCTTCCTTCCTTCCTTCCTTCCTTCCTTCCTTTCTCCTTTCTTTCTTCTCTTCGGCTAATCACCCAGTGCAGCCTCTTCCTCTCCCCCCCCCCCCCCCCNTCTCTGTTTTCTCCTTATCGAACTGCCGCTTCCTCTCGCCCTGTCGAAGTAAGAGACTCACAATCATGCGATCAACAGAAACACCCACGAACCAGTCAGTCAACTGTTTTGCCTGCCATGCTCCCTGCCTACCTGTCTCCCCCCAGGTCCGCGTGTTCCTCGTTCCCTCCGCCACTCGGTCTGCCAAGAACTCAGTTGCCAAACCGGCGCTTCTTCAGGAGGTCTGTGGGTTCACTGACTGGCTGGCTGTGGGAATGAATGAATGAATAAATGAGGATTTTCTCAAGTCGTTAATTGTCATCTGCCTGCCTGACTGCCTCCCTACGACGAGAGAGAAGGACAGAAAGAACGATTTAGTCTGTCTGGCTGGACCGTAAAGGACGAAGAAGAAGGCGTGTAGGTATTTTGCCTTGACTTGAGTGGAGTTCGATTCGAATCCACGCCGCCTCCCTCTTTCTTTGTTGAGTTGCGTGCAGCACCTGGGGAAGGAAATTGGTCGTCTGAAGAGGGACGTCGTGGAAACCGTTTGCAGAGGCCCCGTGTCGTTCAACAAGTACCCTGGATTCCTCGAACTGCAGGTCGGTCAGTCAGTCAGTCAGTCAGTCCGTCTGTGAGTCAGTCAATGAAGTGCAGTGAAGCAAGCGGATATTCTCTTATTAGTACGCTTCGGTCAGAAAAGTACTCTTGCGCGCTCAAGTTCTGTGAGGAAGTGTGGGTCGGTTTACCTTCGTCTTCTTTTTTTTTATCGCGCATGATTCAGCCGGCCGGTTGTTTCTTTCAGTGAGTGATTTCTCCCCCCTCTCCGTTGGTCGATTGACTTGTTTTCTTCCAATGATCCTGAGGGAGCTTTTCGGGCCGTCCCTCCTTTCCTCCTGCCTTTCCTCCGTTTGCACAAAAGCATCTGTACACCCGTGCAACAGAAGGACCGTCGCAAGCTTTCTCCTTCATTTGTCCTTCCGTCATCCCTCCATTGCTTCCTTCCTTCCTTCCTTCTCTCTCTCTCTCTCTCTCTCTCTCTCTCCCTCCCTCCCTCCCTCCCTCTTCCTCTCTCGCTGTTTCCTTATCCTTTTTCTTCCTTCCTGCCTTTCTTTTTTCTTTCATTTCGTTCTTTCTCTCTTTCCTTCTTTCCTTCTTTCCTTCTTTCTTTCTTTCTTTCCTTCTTTATTTATTTCTGTCCGTCTGTCTGTTTGTCCTTCCTATTTCCTTCTCTTTCTTTATCTCTTTCTTCCTGTCTTTCACTCTTTTTCTTCCCTTCTCTCCCTCTCCATCTTCCTCTCCCTCTGCTCTCTCTGGTGGATTCTTTCCCTTCTGCTGCAGAACGCCCTCGTTTTGTTCATCAATGTGGGTGGAGCTGAGTACGAGAACAAATTCGAGGAGGGGGGCAGACGCATCTCCTGGTGGTTCCCTCCCTCCATGCACAACTCCCACCCTCTGGTTGTGAGGGCTTTGGGAGATCCTCGCCTTCATCTGCTGCTCTTCTGCAGGTACGCCTGTAGGGTCGCAGAGGTCCTTCTGTGTGTGTGTGTGTGTGTGTGTGTGTGAGAGAGAGAGAGAGAGAGAAGCCTTACTGCATTCCATTCTATCCACTCTCTCTCTGCAGTGATCTGACTCTCTCTCTCTCTCTCTGTCTCTCTCTCTCTGTCTCTCTCTCTCTCTCTCTCTCTCTCTCTCTCGCTCTCTCTCTCTCTCTCTCTCTGTGTGTGTGTGTGTGCGTGCGTGTGTGTGTGTGTGTGTGTGAGTGTGAGTGTGAGTGTGAGTGTGTGTGTGTGTGTGTGAGAGAGAGAGAGAGAAAGAGAGAGAGAGCGAGTGCTAGTATGTGCACGCACGTGCGTTTACAGTCTATCATTCAATCTGTGTTTCGATGCATGTGTTCTTTTCTTTTTTTCCCCTGACTTCCTCCCTGCCTACCTACCTACCTCTCCATTTGTCTGCATACAATCAACCTATCTGTCTTTCTGTCCGTCCACCTGCATGGGCGCAGGCCCGTCAACGAGCCGTACGTGTACATGGGGAGGTTGAGGCTCCTGGGGGCATCCGTGCCCCCCGTCGGGTCTGTCCGCATGGACCTGGAGCTGTCAGATTTCAAGCACTCGTGCCTGCGAGAGTCCCCAGGATTCCAAAAAATCGTGTGTGGAGAGGAAATGTGACTTCGTGGGGAGCTCTGTGACCGCAGCTGCATGTCGATGTGCAGTGTGTACAGGGATACAGCATGACTCGGCTGCATGAGATTGTTTCGCAATTTTGTTCAATTGATGCCAAAAAAATCCTTGAAGGACTCGACGGCCGGAGGCCCAGCAAGGGCATGATCTCCATGCAGATACTGCTAAACAGTGCCTAAACAGCCTAAACTCTAGGCTAAACTACGAGTCTACGAGTCATCATGCATAACATTGTCATAATACCATGCAATATCAGCAGCAATGACGTATGAAATATCTTAATACAACTTTGATGTTCATGCATATGTTAGTTTATGTTTTATAGTAACTTCATACTTGTTTTTCATATGTAGATGCATATGTGTTTAGAATGTAGTTTTGTTGCTGATTAGGCCCGCAATGCCCCGCATATATGATTGATTTATAA
>JAHBMJ010004716.1:23101-45601 GCA_018398765.1 Chromera velia | reverse complement strand
CGTTCAGTTGCCATAGATCGATCATGTGGGATCAGGCTGCTGGACGACAATCGCGCGTGTCCTCTCTTACACACACACACACACGCGCGCACGCACACACACTCTTTTCCTCTCTCTCTCTCTCTCGCTCGCTCTCTCCCCCCCCCCCCCTCTCTCTCTCTCTCTCTGTGTGTGTGTGTGTGTGTGTGTATGTCTGTGTGTCTGTGTCTGTCTGTGTGTGTGGATGCCCGAGTGCAGACGAGGACGTCCCTTCGACCGTCACGATTGGTTTGTCGACAGGTCAGTTTTTTTTTGCGCACCTATCCATTCATCCATCTAGGCGCCGCTTTCTCTTTTTCATTTTCCCTTCCTCCATTTCCCCATTCTGGCGAAAAAACGAAACGGACAGATTATTTGAAAGGGCTTTCGACGGAAGAAAATGGATTTTATGTGTGTCTGAGTGAGTGCGTGCGTGAGTGAAAGAGTGAGTGAGTGAGTGAGTGAGTGAGTGGGTGACTGACTGACTGAGTGAGTGAGTGAGTGAGTGAGTCAGTGACTGACTCAGCGAGTGAGTGAGTGTGGACTGAGTGGGCTTGTTCGGAGAGGGATCGACCTTCTGCGTATCATTCTTCTGCGTGCCTCTAAGTGCGAGTCTTCCTCTGCGTATGTGTCCCCCGCCGATCTCTTTTCTCTGCGATCGCGCCTCATTCCCTTCCCCCTGTCCTCTTCCTCCAGATGCGGGGAGCAAGTGCGGTACATCATCGACTACTACGACGACCAGCAATTGGAGGACGATATCCAGGTGGGGTCAGGGGAGGGGAGGAAATCGCACGTTGGATTTGGGGAGGAACGGGAAGGGAAGGGGAGGATGCGGCAAAAAGGAAATCAAGAGAAGACCAATTGGGATTCACGGCACGAAAGAGAAGACCCAGAGGTTCTCAGCAGTTTCTTGGTAGAGGAGACTGGGCGTATCATCTTAAGAGAAAAAGAAAGGGAGAGCTCTGGCTGTGGTTGAGGATTGGTTTTCAGTTTCTCGGTCGACGCCGTTTCTTCTGCCTTTTTTTCTTTCTTTGTGGAGTAAGCCCTATAAACCTAAGTCGCTTCAATCTATTTTGTTTTCATGCGCTGCGCTTCGAGATGATTCTCCTCATTGGCCGACAAAATCTCGCAGCAGATTTTCGTGGTCGCATGCTTGAGTGAATGAATCAATGAGGGGGTGAGCGGCCTCGAATGAATGAGTCTGCACGCAAATCATGTACCGTCACACGACTGGATGGATAGAGAATAAGGGAAAATGGATTGATTGACCAGATGACTGTCTGGATGAAGGGCTCACCGTGTGTATGAATGAGTGACTGCAGGTTCACATTGACGCACGCCCCGCCGCTTTCGATTCCTTTCGGAACTTTGCGGACACTTTCCGAATGCCCTTCTACAGACGGATGCAGAACTGGTCCTGGATTGGGGGATTCGGGTTTGGCTCCGCTGCGAAGGAGAAGCAAACAGAGACAGCAGATGCAGAGAGCCGGGTGGGGGCACCCTCTGCATCTGCATCGTAGCCGAGAGAGAATCTGACAGAGGGAGGAGGAAAGCGCGGGGCTGTCTGGATCTCCCAGCTGGTGTTTGTGAGTTCACTCAGAAACCCCCGACTTTCCTTGTTCAGCACAGCACAGCTCCTCCCATCTGAGTGACACGCAGTCGGGATATCAAAAAAAGCCCAGGCAAGCGGCCTGTCTGTAAACCAGTGCAACTGCCATGCCCCCCTTTCGCGTGCCAATTTGCGCGCAAGTGGAAGCGAGACAGAGAAGTCAGAGCACAGCGGGAGCCTCCTCGATGCAAGGCAGAAAGGCAGGCAGGCAGGCAGGCAGAGAGACAGAAGAAAGTTGCCGACGTGTCTGGCTGCTTTCAATTTGTAGTGCAGTTTTCTTCCCCGTCTCTTCTCCTTTTACTCTCTTATCCTCCTGACATTCCTTGATGGTGAGTGGCCAATACACTGGCCATCCTTTCAGCATCTCGACCTAGATCTCGACCCAGACCTCAACTCGGTCCTCAATCAAAGGCTAGATCAAAGGTATCAAACCTTGAATCAAACCTAGGATCAAAGCATACCAGCAAAACGACTGGTAAACATTCTTCCCTGGGGAGATCGACTTCCCAAATAGCTTCCAAGTACGAAACTTTACGAGACTTAGTAGTAGTTATAAGACCCGGGGCTACCCGGGGGCCGGGGCCACTCCTGGCTACTCCTGGTCAGAATTGTAAGTCTAAAGTTTAATTGTAGCTCTTGCTTTATCGTACTTAATTGACAAATTGAGTTCGATAAGTCGATTTGCATCTAGATCTGCATATATATGGTATATTTTTTTTTGTGAATTGTAACATAACTTAAAAAACCTATAGGTAGAAAGATACGTACTACCATATCGCGATTGAGAAGAATTAGGAGAGTTGGAGCCCATTAAACTTCACTGGCATTTGAACATATTTTTTCTTTAATTGTTAAAAATATACTATAGTGGACTAGGTAGTATACAAAACTAATATAAAACTAATTTTTTGTACCTAAATATTTTAAAATCGATAGTTTAAAATATACTCTACACTGTGGTAACACTATATATAGAGAGAAACAGAGAGATCTAAACAAAAATTTGGAATCCAAATACTTATATGTAAATTACAGTCACGCACTGGCTTACACAATACATTTATAATTCAATATAATTCAAATAGAAGTCAATTGTTGAAAAACCCTAGAAGCCACTAGATCTTATCAACTAGAAGCTTATCATTAGAGTCTCTTAAGATCTTCTTACAGGGAAAGACTGAAGGACGGGATGCATTGCATATTCCCGTTCCTTTCATTGTTCAGCCGTTTCATCTCATTGCATTTTATGAGCATGCTACTATTGATTGCAATTAATTCAAATTGCATGAAGAAGCATGCACATGCATGCATGCAGCTCGGCATGGCTCATCAATCTATAAGGCGGCGCGTATGGCGGCGGGCACTTCAGGCATGGCGGCTCAACAATTGTAAACTTAGACTAGAACTTTGATTTCAAATTTAAGATCTAATTTGGATATTACGAGAAAATTAGTAGAAATCTAGGTAGAAATCACAAACTATACAAATAGTTTAATAAAAAGCTCTTACACCACCATCTGCACTGAACATCACAACTTAGTACGGATGCATAGAGATGGTCAATCAATTGATTCCCTGGAATACCCAAACAGATTTAAAGAGACAGAGAATATGAGAGAGATCAACGGATAGAAAGGCTTCAAAGACTCTGAAAAGGCAAAAAAAAAAGACGAAGATCGCACCCGTAACCCAAAAGGTTTTCCCGCTCCTCCCCCCTATCGATCCCCGCTCCACAAAGACCGTTACTCATCCTGTGCACTACTGAGGGGCCCGGCATGTGGGCTTCACTACTGATGTTTTTGGTAGAATCATGCTGAAGTCTAAACAAAATCGAGCAGGTGACCTAGCAGGTAACAAGGTTGAAAGAGGTGCCTATTTGCGATTACTTCTCCAATCTGCTTGGAATTGCTCGACTTTTAAAAGCTTTACATTGTCAATAAGAGCGTGAGGCCGCTCGCAATGCATGTTACACCTAAAACCCTCTGCCAGAGGAATGTAAAGAACGCCGCATCCGACCAACCCTCAAAGAAGAGCCCCCCCGGGCCCCCCATGGCTGACAGTCCGTTGTGGCATCTTTATATAGCTGCCACCTGTTGCTGACCTCACTCCTACACCTGCACTTTCGTTCATTAACAAACTTAGCATGTTTTACATGAGTGTTTGGAGTGAGTTTTTCTTTTTTCAAAATCAAAAAGACATTTTTAAAACTTGAACCAGTTCCCTCTCTGTTTCCTGGCTCTGCATGGTTAGAAAGGAGGTGGACCTGGAGGTGGGGGTGGGTGGAAAGGAGGTGGACCTGGGGGTTGGGGCAAGGGGACGTGAGATGCACCAGTCAGAAAAATCGAGGCTCGAATCGCTTGCTCCGCATCCGCAGAGACTCAGTCTGCAGAAAAATATAGAAGATACACATAAAGACACACGGTTTCAAATTGGACAAGATTCTTCAAATACAACTGCATACTTAGAGAAAGACGGGAACAAATCCGTGTGAACCCTCGACTTCGAGTACAGCAAAGCGAGTAGCCAGTCGCGGTCTGGGGCCACATGATGTGACACTGTTCATTCAATCAGCAAAACTCGATCGTGTCATGTATCAAACAGGTGAGCATATACGTCTGCATAACTTAGTCGGGTTCTGATGCAGCTACCAGAGGCGAGAAACATGCATACTTGTTTTGGGATGCAGACACAATGTCATCATGTCTGTTTTAAAGACTAAATCAAAAAGACACTGTCAGAGAAATAGATGGAGAGTACATGGACACATTAGTAGAGCAGAAAAGACTTCTTTTCAAATTGATGTCAATCCTGCGCCCCTATTGATAGGAAGCTAAAAGTGGACACAAGAAGTCCTATCCGATTGCAAGGGTGGGAGCATGAGCTCTTCATAGCTCTTCATATGGTGTTGTGTTGTGTGCTGAGAGATGGACGAGGAAAGTTGGACTCTGAGGGGGAATCTCCAGAGTCTAGTCCAGAGTCTTACTCATCTCTAGAAGAGTCTGTCCAGTTTGAAGACTCCCACTTTTTCCTGTTTGCTTCCACGATCCCCTTTCGTAGGGCAGCCGAAAACTCTGTGTCTGACAGTGTGCCGTTTGTAAGGGACGGTCACCGCAAAGTACTAGCCTCTGCCATCCTCTGCCGGTATGACCCAGATCAGTAAACTTTCAGAGGTTGTAACTGTTTCAATGGCACTCCGGCGCCTGATTCGGATCCCCACCAAAACCGGTTCCTCAGCTGATTCTTCATCCTGCATTTTTCTCTCCTTCTCTTGTACTACAACCTTAAGTCTATGAGCACATCGCTGAACTCTGTAGGCCATTTGGATCAGGTGCAACATCAACGCTTTGCTGGTGATGTAAAAATGAGGGCGTTCTGCCAAACAAAACTTCCCCACCATCACACATGCCTATGCGATCTGCAACAAAGTTATGAGGCAAAATGGGAGAAGAAATCATTCCAATATAGTACCTGGATTAATACTAGCTGACAGTGTGAAGAGGCCCGCCTGCCCTGCCACTCACCCTTAATTGCAACCCCTGCACGCCCTTCATTGCCCCTCATGCACATGCCCATCCCCCCACGCTCGCTGATAGTACACAAATTCCGACCGCTTCTTCATAATTCAATCGTGGACCAGTGAAATACGCATCGGGCCCGATCGGGCCCTTCTTTGTTTGAATAAACTGGGTCTAGCTCTTTTCTGACGCATGACTAGGACACATGAGACAAAGCAAGGGAATAAGATTGGAAAAAGATGGACCTTGGCGGTTTCTGTCTCCCGAGCTTAGCCTAGGGCCCGCAGGCTGGTTTATGGGAGCACGACCGGAGGTCGGAGGGCCTCCCAGCACCTCCCAGAAGAGCCCCACCGTCAGCAAGGACAGTGTCACCAGAAAGAGCAATCGTAGTCAGGGTAGGGCCTTTTGCAGAAGTGCTAACAGTGTCTGTTCTAAGACTTGAAGTTCCTTCTCCGGAGGCCCTCGTCTGCCCCTTTAGAATCTTTGTTCTTCTCATCTGTCTTCTTCCTCTTCTGCTCCCTGGAAGGAACAAAAAGAGACAGGGAGAAACAAACTTTAAAAGCCAGACACCGCGAGAATGTCTGAGATCAAGGGAAGGGAAAAGACTATCGGACCAGGTCTACTGAAAAGAACCTCAGCTTGACAGAAAAGACCTCACCTTTTCTCTTCCTTTTATGCAGCCTCCTTTGCCCTCCTCTCATACGCTGCTGAAAGTCGGACCTTCAAGTTGTCCAGCTCCGCCTGCAGAAACAAACACAACTCATCGTGAAAGAGATCGACGGAGACTCTCGGTCAGTCAAGACAGGCAGGTGGCTCTGTAACTCTAACACTGTCAGATGGCATTCAGAAAATCCACCCTCCTATTTCGTCCCTTCCTTCTTCTTTGTCGATTGATATATGCAAATCGTGAGTTCGAAAAGACCCTTTGTGCATAACATTGTCGATGAGGACTTTTGGACAATGCTATAGGCTAGATAGAGTCCAACTAATTGCATGCGTGACTGCACGCCAGTAGATGGTCAAGACACCGTCTAGATATGCGGCTTTGGCTTTTAAGACACCGTAAATGATCCACACCTGCGGCGCGGACTTTCAAGCTTATCCAAAAATGCGGCTTGAACTTTCAACTGGTAGTTAGGTTTAGGGAGGTCTGAACATGATTAATTCAGCGTTGAGTACATCCGGATTGAAGCACGTTTAGCTGACAGAGTTTTATCCCCCCCTTTATATCGAATTATGTGGAATCATCATTGGAATGTCAATCTTACAATACGGTAATAAAGCAGTACCCTAGACTCATGCATTACATAATGGCCTATAGACCAAGTTCTGACTAACCATACAATAATAATCATGATTAGATCATGATAATGTGATGATGATTTGATGATGATAATGATAATGATGTTGACTAAACCCGGCAGTCATCATGTCTCAATGGCAGAAGGCAGTCTGAGCATACATGCATTGCTAGTCTAAGAGCGTAAAAGCTTGCTCAGAGAGGGCACACTGAGTTAACCAGAAACTAGCAACCCCGAGAAAGCTAACGACATTTGTTTCTCTTCAGGAGGAGCAAGAGATACCACCCACTTGCCACTCAGCCTCTTCCCGCCTGGGAAGCCCGACATCCAAGGTTTGGCGATTGTTTGATTCAATAATCATTGATCTACATTGATCTCCAGCTCAAAATGTAACCTAGACTTGGTCTTAGAGTATAATTGTGTACTACAACATATTAAAGAACTTAGTAACTAGGTGACATAATATGTAATGCTGGGGCCCAGGGCCTCGGTTCTTGTCTAGTTCTGTATACCCCCGCGACCTGGCTCAAAGAGTAACGCGCGCGAGTGAAGCCTGATCGCGACACCCATCCGTCATGCAACGTGCAATGCAACAGCTCCGTGCGAACGATTATGGAAAGTTCGTGCCAATTAACGGTCGCGGAAAGTTCGAACCATGCGCATAACTGTATATCCGCAAAAACTTTAAGAAACGTGCCCCTCAAGCAACCTGTGCGGGATTAACTCTTTGACGCAAGCATGCAACTCAATTGGCGGGCTCCGTGCGAATGGTCGCGAGAAAACAATCCATCCCTCCACACAACATACAGAGAGAAACGTGCCCCTCGAGCAATATGTGCGGGACGGCGCAGTGCATGGCACAAGATCGATCCAATGCATTGCCGTGGCCCCCGAGCTACGGTATCTGTAGCCCAAACCAAAAGGAAAAAAGTAAAGGTGAGCCCCGCCCCCTACACCGAATTTCGCACGCGCGCCACTTACGTACTTCCTATCATTTCGGGTCGCAAACGCCTTACGGGACCGTGCAGTAAAAATTTTGCGCATGCATGATTGAAATGATTAAATTCGACCGCCTCTGAGGTCTGAATTCAGATGCGCTATCAGATGCGCTGTTCGACAGCTTTGTCAGACTTTGTAATGTGGGTGAGCAGATAAGGGAAACCTTCAACTTAATGACGGACGTAGGCGTGACAGTGAGTGAGAGCTGGGTGAAAACACTACTCTTCAAACGCCGTCTCCGCGCATCTCAATCTGTCTGTTGTGAGTTTCATATTGTTTCCAGGCTAAGCAGATCTGCCCTTTGGTCAGGTCTCCACCTGTCCTGCTCCAAGGAAAGGTGAGTGGTCAATCTGTTCCTGTCTTCGTATTCCTCCTGTTTATTTGACAGTCACTCCATAAATGAAAGGGAGACAGTCAGAGACAATCTGCTAGCAAGCGCATGCGACTCTCTGCCGCGAGCGAGCTGCTGAACCCGGGTGCCTATGGCTTTCCTCTAGCTCTATTCACCCTGTTTGAGCCTGCCATGCAATATATGTAATTTCCTGTCTGTACTGACTTTGGGCTGTGAATCCTTGTGTCTTTGAGTAAATGGGTGAATGAGTAGGCGTGTTGGGTTTCCATGTCCACTAGCGTGTCCGTCTACATGTCTATCTTAAAGTATCCCCCCATTGCTGTCCACGATACTCGTTTCGATGCACGGTGCCCCTGTAAACAAATTTTTCCGGTATTTATGTGCGTGGATGCCAGTCTGTGATGTGGTTTTATCTTCATGTGCTCTGTCCGGCTTTCTCCGTTCCACATTTTTCTGTGTCCCTTAGGCTATATGTGTATTGAAATTTGTCTCCTTTGAGTGACCGGGTGCACGTTGATTAAGTGCAGGAGTGCTGAGACTCTGAGGAGAAGCGCAAGGGTGAAAGACTGGCTGACTGACTGCCTGACTGACTGACTGACCCACTGATCGACTGACAGCGACAGACAATCACAGTAACTGACTATTTGTCTGTCTTCTAGGTCTGTCTTGCTGTCTGTAAAAAAATTCCCCTCCCCTGGAATGAAAATATGGCCTGTTTGCCTGCCTGCCCACCTGCTCGCCTACCTACCTATCTGTCTGCTTCTCCGTATGTTTGTCTGTATGACATTATATATAGGTGTATGCGTATGTGTATAAGGCCAGGAGGCATAGAGAGAGAGAAAGAGAGAGAGAGAGGGAGAGAGGGAGAGAGAGAGAGAGCAAGAGAGAGAGAGAGAGACAGAGAGAGAGAGAGAGAGCGAGAGTGAGAGCAAGAGCGGGAGTGAGAGTGAGACAGAGAGAGAGAGAGGGAGAGAGAGAGAGAGAGAGAGAGAGAGAGAGAGAGAGAGAGAGAGAGAGAGAGAGAAAGAGAGAGAGAGAGAGACAGAGAGAGAGAGAATGTGGGCAGCTTGTGCTTCAAGGCTCTAGCAGGACTACATCCATGATGTATTTCATTGTGTTGGCCTTTCTGCCTCATGTGTTTTTGTGCGTACGTGAGAGCTTCCTCTGAAAGGCTCTGTGACATTCCCGCTCCACCCTACCGCAAGGCCTGTGTATGCTAGTGTGTATGGTTGTCTTTCGGTGTGTGTTTGCCTGCATATTCCTTTGTACGACCACCAGGCGGTGCACCGAGGTCTGCTTGCTTGAAATCACACTCAAAACTCTCTGGGTTGCTTGCCTGCTTTGGGGTTACTGCCCAGGGCCACTGCCTCTTTTTGCACTGCACAATTTTGAATGTTCTGCGTATCAGTCTGTGAATGAAATGAAAGCCTTAGAAACTTTGAAGGAAAGGGAACATTCCTTAGCACGTCCCTATCTGATCTTCCGTTCTCTTTCTCTCTCTCTTTCTCTCTCTCTCTCTCTCTCTGTGTGTGTGTGTGTGTGTGAGTGTGTATGTCTCCATCCATGCATGTATGATCTATACCTGTGTGAGCTTGTCAGTCTGAGTAATGTGCGTGCTTATGTGTGCGTGCAATGTAGCGGTGAGAGTATGAACTTTCTCTCTCTCTCTCTCTCTCTCTCTATGTACGTAAGTGTACATATGTTTGTGTTTATGTGTATATGTATGTGTGTGTGTGTGTGTACGTGCACACGTTAGCAGACAGGTGGCAGACAAAGACTCATGATCAGGGAGAGATAGAGAGCGAGAGAGGGAAAGAACCAGATGGATGTACGGTTCTGCATAGGAGAAAGAGATCGAGGCCGATGCACCCAGATTGAAGTAGAAAAACTGACAGTGTCTCAGACAGACAGCAAGATCGAGAGACAAAGGCTAGGACAAAGGGTGAAAGATGATGAAAGACTAACTATTGTATAAATGATGCAGACATATATGCAGACACTGTAATACACTTTCAAAGGCTAGGTCAAATACTGTTGGCTCACTCCTCCCCGGTCCTCGGACCGTCCTTCGTGTCTGGGGCCTTTTCACAGATACTTTTACTGTGTTTTCGTATCGAACCTAATCGAGTTATTAGTGTATTGAGAGATCACGTTAACTAGAAAACGAGTCAATCATTCTCTAGATCGTCATTTTTTCCTTTTTAAAAATATGAGAAAAAATATAGCAAATTAGTTTTATAAACTCAGATAAAGAATATGTATTGTAGACAGTTTGCAGATCGATTTGCTATAACTATAAGTGAGAATTTCAGACTAATTTTTAGTCGTATTTAGGCCTTCATACGCGATAATGCGCGACCCCTGGTTTCTCCCTTTCAACGGGGCCACGGCATGCTCCGCAGGAGCATCAAAATCAATTAAGCTATAGGATCTTCGATGGTAAAAAAGAACTGGTATGGGACAGACATAGCTGCATATTCTCCTGTACATCTGCAGGATGGAGGTAACAGGCCCACCAGTAGGTCCAAATTTGCAGTCAATCCTGCGTCTGTGCATACAGCTAAGCAGCAGCTTAAAGTTTTTGACTGTCCTTGCTACGAACTCTGCATACACAGTTCAATCAAGCTTCTGTCTGGACACGTGGTGAGAGGATCAAATCTTTAGGCCAAAAGTCCTATATGAAGATAAACACGTAGACGTTGAACTTCTCTCCACTTTCACCCTTCCTGCTTGAATGACGGCCTCTCCACTTTCATCTTTCTGTCTGTTTGCATGGCGCCTCTTCGCTTCCATCTTTCTGTCTGTTTGTATGGCGCCTCTCTACTTCCATCTTCTGTTTGCATGGCGCCTCTCCACTTTCGTCTTTCTGTCTGTTTGCACGACGGCCTCTCCACCTCCATCTTTCTGTCTGTTTTCATAACAGCCTCTCCGCTTCCATCTTTCTGTCTGTTTGCACGACAGCCGCAGAGTCTCCACTTCCATCTTTCTGTCTGTTTGCATGACGGCCTCTCCACTTTCGTCTTTCTGTCTGTTTGCATGACGGCCTCTCCACTTTTATCTTTCTATCTGTTTGCATGACGGCCTCTCCACTTTCATCTTTCTGTCTTTGCACGACGGCCTCTCCACCTCCATCTTTCTGTCTGTTTCTATGACAGCCTCTCCGCTTCCATCTTCTACACTTCATCTTCCTTGTCTCCTCATATAACGACCTTTGAGTCTTCATCTTTCTTGTCTGTCTGCGTGTATGACCCCTCATTGGAATAAACAATATGCTCTAAATCTCGTCTGGTTAATAATTCCGTACAAAAGCTGACGTCTGTTCCAGTTTCATTTCTGTAGTTTTCTTTTCTGTTTTCATATGCTTGGATGCTGGCTTTTCCTGGACCACAGAGAATGTTTTCTTTCCTAAAATATAAAATTTAAAGCAGAATCATTTGGAGGAGGATGGAGGATGGAGTTTACAACATTTGAACAAAAAACAACAAAGACTTCCTCACAAGGAATTTCTAGCAGAATTTTCAACATATTCACCATAGCAATACATTGTGAGTTTACCTTTCTATAAAATTCTTGTTGGGGAGAGATTTAGTAGGAAAACCGAAAAGACTTACGTTTATTTAAAACCCCATTTGCAGCTGGACATATAAAATTAGAGATAGAAACAAAAGAAAAAAAAATGTGTAAACTTACGTAATTTTAGTTACAATTTATGTACCACTGTGGGTAATTTACCAAATTCTGAATACTTTTGACAAAGATAGATAAAGAACTTAAAAAAAAAAAAATGATAGAACTTAAAATGGTTTGAAGAGTTATGAATGGTTGTGGAATAGTATAAGAACAAACCAGAACTCCCATCTATGAAGATAAACACACAAACATTGAACTTCTCTTCACTTTCATCTTTTGTGCTTGAATAACGAACTCTCCACTTCTATCTTTCTATCTGTTTCCATGACAGTCTTTCCACTTTCATCGTCCAGACTCCAGACAGTCTTTTTGCAAGACGGCCCTGAGGATTAATACTAAGAGGCTTTGGTCCAGACGATTTTTTGCTGGGCCCCGGCATGCCACTGGAGCCTGTGGAAGTGGCATCCTGCATATAATAAAACAAGTAAAAATGAGTATAATACAACAGTTCCAAACTAGGTTTTCAATTTGAAACACGCATCTAAAGTTAAGATTCTAAACGATCATTTCAGTCGATTGCTTGTGAAACGGCGTAAAGCGGCGTTCAGAAACGCGCTGCGGCATCAAAAAAGCCTTCTACTGAATTCAACACTAAATGCAGTGCTGCAATCTAGAAATCAAGATCGGACCCGGCCCTTGGCGCCCTAGCTCGAATTAAGTGACAAGGCGCGTAAGGAGGGGTGAATGCGTGCCGATCGATCCGCAACATGTCCACCTTGCAGGCTGAGAGTAGAGATCGAAGCTCGCTTTCTCCCTGAGGACCGCTCGTGACCCCCTCTCTAGTACTGAGGCTCTACCTCTGGGTGCTCCTCGCTCATCGTGTCAGACGAGCCACCAAAAAGCCGGCAAGAAATTTGAAGAAGTCGCAAAACACACAGCAACACGGCAACACCTGCACGTCTGCCTGATTGACAAGGACACGCGTGCTTGTCCGCGCCGTCTTTGACTTGACATGCACTGTACATCATTTGCATCAGACAGACAGAGGACTGCGATTCGACCCATGCACTTTTGCATGCATGCCATTGCTTTTTTGTTTTTACCTCTCTTTGTGCTTCAGGCCACGACGAGTCCTATTGCATCGAAAAATCATAAAATCTGGTCAAACCGCAAACAGGCAAATCTGGTCCGTCATTCGTGAATTCCTCCCTTTTTGTGTATGACCGTCTAGACACGACCATGACCACATGTTCTTTCCATTTGTTTCCGTGTCTTCTTTCCCGAACTGTTCTGTCTGTTCTTTCATTAGTGCAGTTGCTTGCCCCTTATCCTTTTGACTCTCTTCTCGAAGCGAGTTCTAAATGAGAGGGCGGCACCCATCCGTCTCTCCATCACACTTTGCATCACCCCGACACACAAGCGCCCTGCGTCACAATTCGGCAGACCGCTTTTTCTTTTCTTTTCCTGTCTTTTCGCTTCCTCTCTCTGTTTGCAATGCAATCATTCACGCTTGGGCTGACTGCATTGAGTGAGTCTGGGAGCGAAGGGGAAGATCACAGGTGGGCATGGGAACGATGACTCAGAGCAGAGAACCTACTCCGACAATGCCGGCAGAGGGGTTTGGTAGAAGGCAGACTGAGAGAGTATGAATGAGTGGGAAGAAGAAAAAAGGGAAACGGCACTGAAAGAAGACGTGAGAGAAAGAGAGACATAAGTGCAAGAAGTAAGAAAGGAAGTAAATGCTACTACGAACTCGTTGCCAGTCTTTCAAATCCAAATTAACCTTCTCTCTCCCCCTCTCCAACTTTCATTGTCCCTGCTTGTACTCCGTCTCTTTCCTTTTCCTTTTCCTTTTCTCCCTCCCCTTCATACTCTCTCTCCCTCTCCCTAAATCTTTCCGCCCCCTCCAGGAACTTCATCGCCGTTTCTGCAGACACACCAGACGACCGCTCCATCAACAGAGCTCGTTGCTGTCTCAAAAACGATAATCCTTTCCCACCTATTCTCACATCCCCCCCCTTCTCACCCTCGACCGTCTCCTTCAAAGCCCGCAACCCCCTCTCTCTTCCCCTCTCGGACTCTGCTTTCCGCAACCGACGCTCGCCAAGCTTCAACCCACGCATGAGCGTCCCTGTCAGTCTCTCGGCAAACCAAAAGAAGGGCACACGTCGCGGTAGTGCAAGGAAAGAAAAAGAGAAAGAGAACCAGGGCGAACCTGACTGTTGAACTTGGGGGACACGGTCCGTCACCTTCCGTCTTCCCTTCTTTCGGGGTTCATGAACGACGTTTGACATCGATGGGCCAGCCCCCCCTCTCTCAGCCTTCCTTTCTCGTTCTCTTTCCCTCAGCGGAATCCGTGACCGCACACCTTCACTCGAAACATTCTCTGCTTGTGTCTCTGCCCCTCTCTGACCCTCTACACCGACTTGTCGCCGATGTTTCTCACTTTCTACTCTCCTTCTTGACCCTTCCCTCTTCCTGTTTGCCCCTGAAAACCGGTCTCGAGACGGCGGTGCAATCGAGGGAGACTCATTCGAGTCATCAACATCTTCGCTCAATCCCCTGGTCCCTTCGCCTCGTTGGCTTCGCTTCCCTCCCCCTTTCCAAGCCCCCCCCCCCAGGGCTACAGGATCACTCACAGAACTAGTCAGGATCACAAGGGGGAAGGCAAGCGCCATCGCCGCTGACTCTCCTATTCTCGACCCCAGGCAATTTGGGGAACCCGCCCACATTGACAGGGCAGCAAGGGGAGCCCCGAACCCGAGGAAGTACAACCAGTGCCCCTCGAAGAATCGGAGACGAAGCTCAACAGGCCAGCGGAGGAAGGAGAGACGGTACTCGAACGAATACAAAGGCACCATCAGAGACAGGTGCAGAAAGTATACGAACGCATTCGCACGACCGGAGGGGAGGAGAAACTGAAGGCTATACATCTGACCGAGCCAAAGAAGATTCAGAAGGCTTCTGTAAAGCTCATGTACCAGCCGATGGAACAGAGGGAGCGGTTTGGTCTCGAAAAGAGTTGGATGGGATCGGCAGGAGCTCAGCATGAAGAGTGCGTTGTCTGCGACTTCCTGGCACCAGACCGTGTTCAAGACCAAGGATCCCAAGTACAGAGGGTAGACAACAGTCAAAAGAGGGACCTGACTCAGCAGCGACCCGACCCCTTCCATCAGACCGTCCGGACTCACTCTCGCAACCAGGCGACCAAACACACTTAGGACATTCCCACACCAGCGGGGCAAACACCAAATCACAAACGACCCGATGTGGGGAAGCGCACGCCAGGACAACTCAAGTAAGGGCCCAACCACATATTTTACAGCCAGGAAAGCACCCAGCACAACACCTCCATTCAATACCACGTTGAATTTCAAGCGCATACACACCGTCCGGGACCGCCAAAGAAAGGAAACAGCCCTGTCAAACCGCAGGGAGTCCACCGCCCCACTACCAAACACCCAAAGACCTTCACAACAAGCACCTAAGAGCACGTCCAACCACCCTGACCACCCCATGGCTGCCTGTTCAGTTTGCAAGAGAAAGACCAATACGAACTGGCCAATCTCAAGTGAGTCCTGATATGTCCTGATCTTGCACGTATACACGAAGACCACCCTCTTTGCAATCCTTTGCTCATTCGAGGGGCTGAACATGGCTGAACCAGTTGAGAAGCAGCCTTGAGGAGACGGTTGGAGACGTCTTGCCGGCCCCCGCGGCCATGCACGGTCGGATCACGCCGGCCGGCGCGCCGCGCGCAGGGCCTCGATCGTGCAGAGTACGGCACGCCGCGGTGGCACAAACGCATAGGTCCTGATCCTAAACTGATGGTCATCATTGTTAGTAGCTAACTATACCCAGTTCGTCCCGCCAAAAACTTCAAAAAAAAAAAAAACCGGTAAAATGGTATAAAATGGAAACGAATTGAAGAGATGAAAGAAGAACGGCGTATATAGCCAGTGTCAGGCATTATAGCAAATAATGAATGTGTTAACAAAAATACTAGAAAGTGGTATCTAAAAAATCGAATATATACTACTGTTACTACAGCTATAAGAAAGCATAATCAATATAAATTATGCTAAAACATTTTTTTTCCCTTAGTTTTTACCCCTGTAGTGATGTTATTAGTTAGGTTATTAGACGTCATGTTACGTTGTATAAAAGATTCAACCAGTCAACAATCATAGTACCAATTAGTACCAATCTCTAACAATCAGTGTGCAAATATTCATTTTTACCGAATTTTTACTTATTTTCATTGAATTTTTCAACCCCCAAAAAGCTTGAAATCAAATTTGCCACCACTCTACACCACTCGCAACGATTCAATCAGTTTGGGCTCAATAACACAAGCCATTCAAACAGGGGCAGTGCTTTTGAGTAGACCGAAGACGTCACGCAATCCAAGGATTAATTCAGATTAGATCGTTCTTGCGCTCACCGGGCCAGGCGCTCCAAAACACATTTGAGCCCATTAAAACATTCACTCCACGTTGCTTTGGAAAGAAAAAGATCGTCCCAGCTTGCTTGACTGACCCTGTGCAATGGGTCCCGATTGCGAACAGAAAATCTGTACAGACTGCGTGCCACTGTTTTACTGAAGCGGTTCAAAATACAGAAGCCACAAAGAAAAAGCAATGTGATCGGTCCTCTCCGATCCTGCTCACATTTTCTTCTGTTCACGTTCTCAGTGTATTTCCTGCTCTTCATTCAGTTCATGGTCACATTCTGCAGCTCCGTGCGACCGCTTCCCCCCCTCTCTGTGTTTCCCCTCCCTTCTTTCTCTTCGCATTCCAGCGCCCAGTCAACGATGAGATCGGCTGTCAGCTCTGGACGCTCCAGATGCGGCACGTGTCCGCACTTCTCCACCATCACCAACCTGTTGATACAAGCACGGAGAAACTAAATGAAGTCAAAGCGTAAGAATAGAATAAGCACGCAAAATATCATTGAGAAGAAAGAGAACGCTGAAGCATGGATGGCACATGAAAGCAGAAAGGCAGAGAGGAGTCGGATGAAGCCATCAAAACAAAGTCTCCTGCTGAGGACTCTGTCTTCTGTTTTCCATGTATCATCAATCAGTTAATTGCTCTTGCTTCCTTGCCTCGATCTGCACCCACCCTCATCAATCAATCCATCGAAGAGTCTGTCTGCCCCGGCTCTGCAAACAAACCCTTCTCTCCCCTGCTTCCGATGTTCTGTTTCTGCTTCCGCGTCTGCTCCCAAAAACGTTCTTCACTCGATGTTATGTGTCTTTGTTCTGTCTCTGTGCAGTCAGGCTTGCGGATGCACAAGCGCGCGCGCACACACGCACGCACGCACGCACACACACACACACACACACACACAAACACACACACACACACAGAGAGAGAGAGAGAGAGAGAGAGGGAGGGAGGGAGAGATAAGAACACCCAAACCCGGCATACCCCGCCTGTGAGTCAAAGGTGTGACCGCACGATCAGGCCAAGTCTCAACACACAGACCTACCTGTCTGCTTCAATAGCGTCAGTCAATTTTTGGGCGTTCTCCTTGGGGGGGAGAATTTCGTCTCCCTCACCCCACAAAACTAGAGAACGAAGATCACGGACCTGCACTCACTCAAATACCAACAGATCTTGTAAGGTGGACTCCCGTTCCACGCCTTTTTCTTTCTTTCATGTTGAGAAGTTGTTCTCTCGATCCGCTTTAAATTTGATCTAGCTTCACACACGCGCTCATGCGCTCGGGGGGCCACCCTCCCTCCGATCCGTCTCGCAATTTTGTTTGCGGAAAATATTACAGAAAGACACAAAGGGAAGGGTGCAAACAGACAGACATACAAATGATGAGCTAGAAGCAAGGGAAAGGAGGAGAATCTAGGAAGGGTAGGCAAATAGATCGGCAGAAAGGAAGGAAGGAGGCAGAGAGAGGGGAAGGAGGAAGGAAGGAAGGAGGAAGAAAGGGCGCTAGTAGAAGGAAAGGAAGAAGAGAAAGGAAGGAAAGAGGGCCACTAGCAGGAACGCGTGATGGAATGACGGAAAGAGAGTTCTCTCTGACAGCATTCGGTTCTCTCTAAATGACAGCTGTTGAATGAAATGTTTGTCCGACTATCTGCGCATCCTCATCGACTTCTTTTCTTTTTCCAAGTAGGGAGGGCTTTAGATTTCTTCTATGGGGTTTCTCCCCCCCCCTTTTTCCTTCCTTTTTCTGCCTTGCCCCCCTGACTCAATGCCTGCCCGCCCGACCATTTGGAGTTTAGAAGAGACGGAGTAGCCTCCCGACTCCTGAAACAGAATCTGTGCGTCCTCCCAGCCCTCTCTGCAAGTTGGGTGTCCACAGGACAGGACGTCGTTAGGGAGGCAAGGGGAGCAGAGCAAGGGAAAAGAAGTAATCAGAAGGCTCTGTCATCACTCACAAATTCTTCCACGGGCACGCACACACGCTCACACGGAGGGAGAAAGATAAGAAATATATTGTCACAATTTTCCGGACGTCGAAGCCATAGAGAGCGCTCTGCTTGATTGCAAGACCAACACAGAAAAAGGACAGACCCGCAAGGCCGATTTGTAAACAAAGTGGGCTTTTGGAATCGGAACACAGAAAAAGGAAAGACCCGCAAGGCCGATTTGCAAGCAAAGGAGAATGGATGAAGAAAAGGCCAGGCAGGACTCGAAAGATAGTTGAACAGCGAAAGAGAGAAAGAGAGAGAGAAGGAAGGAAGGAGAGAGCGAGAGCGAGAGCGAGAGCGAGAGAGAGAGAGAGAGAGAGAGAGAGAGAGAGAGAGAGAGAGAGAGAGACAGCATCCATACAGAAAGGATTCACGCACACAGAAGAACTTCCACAGAGGGAGATTGGAGCGAAGACACGACCGGCAGACACGTCGGAAAAGGAACAGAAATGCAAAGACGAAAAAAAGGGCAGATGGGGCGAGATGACAAAGTAGAACGATAAAGAGAACAGCCAGTAAGGAAGTAAGGATGAGAGAGAGAGAGAAGGGAGCACGAACTAACCGGAGGGTGTGAAGGCGACCCAGGCGGACGGCATCCTCTGTGGCACATCTGTCCTTATCGAAGTACGAAAGTTTACATGCAAATTCCCTCAGCCACCAGCTCTTCAAAATCGAGATTCCCAGTCTCTTCAAAAACTTCGGCGCCATAGTCAAAAGCCCGAGTCCGTCTACAAACCCCTGCGGAGCTGCCAGAATGAGGGAGGCCACAGCTTCCGGATGCTCAGAAGAGAAGTCGATCGTTGCCGTTCCTCCTAGGGAGGACCCAAAAATATGCATTGGCCTTTCTCCAGCAATCTCCATTTGAAAGGCCTTCAAGACCTCTCTCTTTGCATGCGGTGAGAGCGATTTGACCCCCTCTGTCTGGGTCAGACCCCAACCAAGGAGATCCACCGCATAAACCTCAGCCCCTCTTTCCGCAAGAGCAGAAACAAGACGACGGAAATCCAAAAGACTGGAATCAAACCCGTGCAGCAACAAAATCGGATTCTGCACTCTCCTCCCACGCCGTCTCGTCTCTGCCGTCTCCTCTACGTCCTCGGGTGTCTTCTTCACTGCACACACCTGTATGAAGCCATCCTCGTGGATCTCTCTGGAAACAGAGACACGGAAGCATCTCATGTCCCTGATCATCTGCTGAGCAGCAGACTCCGAGATCTGGTTGATCTCTTCCTCCATGAGGGGAGTCAGAGGGGGCGGCCTGTCTCCATGGCTCATGCGCACCTGAATTCGTGGGCTTGTACGGCACCCTTGTGAAGAGACGCCGACTCCTTTCGGTCGCAACATGAAGCACTCTCCCATTAGAGCAAGGCAGCACGGAGAGAACAGATGCCGAAATAGTCGCATTATGAGAACACAAGTCGTCTGGCAGGGATTGAAAAGGAGACAGCAAGATTATAGCTTCACAAAACCTTCATGTTGACTTCCGTGAGGCGGTCTTCTATGCACATCATGGCTCTCCACGGGCCCGAGCCAACTCTAATTGTAAAGCGAAATTGTAAAACCAAACGTCCTCAGCAATTGAGCGAAGACTGCATGAACTTGGTATATATGCACATCGCCGTCTCTGAGACTCTCAAAGAGCCAGGATATGGCAGCGGAGCACTAGCTGAGAAAAAGCCGTCTGAGGGAGTCGAACCCTCGACCTTGCGCTTACTAAGCGCATGCTCTACCAACTAAGCTAAGACGGCTGCTGATCGCCGCAAAAATGTTCGCGCAAAGCCCGGAGTTGGGAACAAGCAGTTGTCTTCTTCGCGTTTTGCGCGAACATTTTTGCGGCAATCAGCAGCCGTCTTAGCTTAGTTGGTAGAGCATGCGCTTAGTAAGCGCAAGGTCGAGGGTTCGACTCCCTCAGACGGCTTTTTTCTGCTCTGCCACCGAATATTTTGGCTCGGCCGGGGCCCGGTAGTATGGCTGCTATACTCAGAGAGACGGCCGGGATCAGTCTCTCGACGTTCGACCTGCTGTGGTGGGCAACCAATGGGCAACCCCAATAACCCTGTATTCTAGCCGTATGTTTCGTCTTCGTCTGACTGCATTGGAGAGCGAGATTTGAGTTTTGTCCGTTGAGAGGCGAGCAATCATGCCGTCTTCTGCCGGCAAGGTTGTGCTTTTGGGGGTGCTTGGGTGGGGAGGCTTTGCGGCATGCGGCTTGAGCACTTCAGCATTTTTGCATAGCAGTCCTGTACCAAGAAGCAGGAGGGAGGCATCAGTGGGATCTAAGAGCTTTCCTTCCTCCCGCCTATACCTGTCTGTACCTTCCGACAGCCCGCCTTTTTCTTCCCCCAGCTTGCCCACAGTCTTTGTCTCAGAGACGGCTTTCGACTCTCTTTCGAGTCTCCCCGCCTCTTCGGGCAGCCAGTTACCTCAGAGCCTTGCGTCTTCCTCTTCATTTACTCTCTCCAAGCTACCTGAAGTTGTGGAGGACACCTACGATTACCAGAGGGACATACAACGGAACAAAGACCTGGTCTACGGAGGCACTGTGGACATGGATGAGACAGATCCCGACTTCAGTGCGATGGGCAAGGACACTGCACCCGTAAAAGACCCCATCAGATCCCCCGAAACTGCAGCCTTGAACCTCTTTGAGACTGCTCTCTTCGGATATGGGCTCTACGCGATCGTGCAAGTGCTTCGAGAGGAGTTATACTATCGAGATCGTTACAAAGAGGTGAAGGACATTGTGAACAAGGGGACTGAAGGGGAGGTCACCAAGGCAGCAGAGCAGTTTGTAGTGCTGGGAACGAGCCTGGGAGCAAAGAAGCAATACGAGGCCGCTATTCTGCTCTTCACCTTGGCAAAGCAGATGCTCCCAACCGGCGCGAACTTCAAAAAGGGTGCACTCAACAATGCTCTGGGAAACGCATACTATGAGTGAGTTGGGGGAACCTGAGTTGTTCTTCAGGGGGGGTAGCAGATGAAGTTTGGGTGGATGGGATTGTGTAGACAGACCACTTGTCCCTCTTCCACGTTCACTGCGGGAACAACGAAGCATGCGGCACTGCAAACTTGGTCACCTGCGTTGGTCTCTCTCTCTCTCTCTCTTTCTCTCTCTCTCTCTCTCTCTCTCTCTTCCTCCTGCACGTTTAGCAGTTCCTCCGAAAGCTGAGTGCTCTACCCGGCTCTTTGCTGAAAGTTTTTCTGTCGTTTCTTTTTCGACGGGGGAACAAAATTGGCTGCTTTGTCTCTCGGTCAATTAGTCGGTCTGCCTGTCGTCGGTTGTGTACATGAAGAAAAGGAGGGAGACGAAGAAACATATAGTCTTGTCTGTCGATTGGCAGTTTCTCGGTAAGTTTGCTCGCATCGGTGCCTGCCTGTCTGCCTGCCTATGCGTGTTGCATGCAGGGTGAACTGTTTCGATCAGTCGATCCACTACTACAGGCAGGCAATCAGGGCAGACCCCAAAAGAGCAAACTACTACGCAGGCCTAGGTGGGTCTGTCTGTCTGTCTGTCTGTCTGTGTCTTTGCTGCCCGTCTTTCCTTTTCGTTCCTTGTCCTTCCTTTTTCTTTTTCTTCCTTTCTTCTTCCTTCCTTTCATTTCGTTTCCTTTTCTTTCCTTTCCTTTGACGAGTGGTGCACTCATTCAATCGTCTATCGAGACGAGAAACAACCTGGTGAGGTGGTCCAACCTGAGTCCTTCCACCCCACCCCACCCCACCCCACGCCACTCCGGCCCACACTTGCACGAGTGACGTTTGAATGGATGCAGCCAGAGCTCTGTTGAGTAGAGGGGACGAGGATCTCGCACTGCTGGCGGCGAAAATGGCAAAGAAGAGGGACCAAATGTGCGAGTTGGCCATCAGTGTGGAGCAGGATATCAGCAAGCGGTACGTTCAAACACTACTTTTCCTCTTCCCTTTATCGGATTATTTTCAATTCTTGCTCACCCGCGTTTCATGGCGGGTTCAGCAGCAGGAGAGACAAAGAGAAATACAGAGGCCAATCACAGGAACACGCCACACACACACATACACGCACGCACACATACACACACACACACACACACATTCACACATTCACACAGTCACACACACACACACACACACATACACACACACTCACACACACTCACACATGCACACTCCCTTACTCACTCACTTACTCGCGCCTTCACTCTCACACTCACTGTCTCACCCGTTCACTTACTCACACACGCGATGCCGATTTCTGTCATTCCACCTTGCTCCCTGTCTTTCTGCCTCCCCATTTCTGTACGTTCCTCTACTGCCCGCTGCTTGTGTATGCGCTTTCAGCACTTCCCTGTCTGTGTTCCATCAGTCACTTCTCCCGCCCCTTTTTGTCTTTTGTTCCTGTGTATTTGTGTGTGCAGGAGAATAAGAAGCAAATTGGAAGAGAAGCAGAAGCTAGACGGAACTGTGAAAGTGGGAGGGTCAGTCAGTTCATCTCATTGCCCGTGTGTTCCAGTTTATTTGAAATTTGTCTCTCGCTGGGCTTATTTTCCGGTGAAAATTGCTTTCTGTAAAAAAGGATGTGCGTAAGGAAGGGAGTCAGGGAAGGAATGAGTTTGATGGAAGTTGATTGTGTGAGTGAGAGAGCGCGCGGCCCCATGGGGGGGGGGGGG
>JAHBMJ010004716.1:0-23071 GCA_018398765.1 Chromera velia | reverse complement strand
GGGGGGGGGGGGGGGGACTTTTGGGTGGATGGATGGGTGGATGTGTAGATCGATCGAAGGAGTGAAGTGGGTTGGTTGATTTACTGACTTACTCAGGGACGGACGTGGTTCTTCCTTCTTTGCGTCTTTCTTGGAAAAGAGGAAGGGAAATGAAGAGAAGGAGTGTTATGTTTCACGGCTGTAAGTGCGAGAAAGAAAAGCGCGAGAAAGAAAAAGAAGGAGCGTGAGAAATTGCACTCAGGTCGTTGGTCCATGCTCCCTTCCTCCCTTCATTTCTTGCATGTCCTTCGATCTACCGAATCATATTTCCTTCCGGCCATGCACAGAACTTGTTTGTTCGTGAATCCATGCCGTTTCCTCTCTGCCCCCTCTTCACACTGTCTCCTCCTTTGCAGCCTTTTTTTTTTGCAGAGAATGCATTGGCAGTGTACGTATTGATACATATATACTTTCTTTTTTGACTGTCTATGCATGTGTTTGGCTGTACTTGTGTGATTGTCTGTATGTATGAATATGTGCGCAGTATGGATATTCCTCTGGAGTATGTGAGAGATGTTGGGTCAAACAAGCTGGGCGGTCAGGATGAGGGAGAGGACAGCACAGGAAGCCTCGACGAGAACAAATTGCTGGGGTTCAGGGAGAAGCAGAAGCGGAAGCAGCAGGCAGAGGAGGCGGCAGAAGCTGCCAAGGAGGCAGAGCTAGAAGCAGAGAGACAGAAGCGCATCAATGGTGGGAAAACAGATGAGGAGATTAAAAGAGAGAGAAAGAAAAAAATTAAGGAAAGAAAGAGAGCAGAGTACCGGAAGAAAAAAGAGCGAGAACTGTTTGGAAAGGGAAAACGACGGTAAACTTCCTCCAGCGTTGGACATGACGAACGAAGTTGAGACCACTTTCATAAGTGCCATTTTGCTGTGAGAAAGTACAATTCGATGAAAAAGAAGACTTCGGGGAGTCAGTCCACCATGCTGTAGGGGGAGAGAAGATTCGTACGCTTTTTTTAATTGTGATTGGAAGATCTCTGTCGTCCACAAGCTTCTTCGATGTTCGTGACCTATGTCCCCTTCTCAAGTCGGTTGTCAACTCCGATCGATGCATGTGACCCTTCCCTGGCTTCTATTTCGATTGCGTGACGTTGACACGTTGTATGAATTTCCTTTGCTGCGCCCGGGTTGTCTCCGGTCTTACATATCTCAGTCCTCGCTAGAGTCCTCATCTCTTGTCCACCAATGCTTCTCTGCAAGTGATGCTGAATAATTGCGAATGTTGTGTGTATTGACTGTAAAGAGATGTCGCTGCCTGCATGTAATAAAATTTGAAAAAGTGAATTCAATACGTATTGACATCATCAACAGTCATCCTAACAGTCATCGCGCGCCATTAATATTGGTCGATTTCTAGGCAGCAACGTACGTACGTACGTATAAGATGCGGCAGTTTGGTAACTAAAGCTAGAACTAAAGTCGTAACTAAACTGTATACTATAACTAGGTGTATCAGTAACTAACCCATATGTACTAGTGAGTCAATCAGTTAGTTAACCACATGCAGTTATACTCTAGTAGTTACTACACTTTATTTGAAAATTTTGTTTAAAACGATATAAAATTATTAGACAATAATTGATTGACAGATTCCGTACTAGGCCTTCCCGCTAGGTCAATCTGTTGCCAGCTAGGTTGCCAGCTAGCCTCCCCATACGTAAAAAAATAAAAAAGTTCATTGCTCAAAATAACTTTTACTTTTTATTTTTTTATTTATTTTTGTGAAGCAGAGACTTCAAGTTCGAAGCTCAAAGATGAGCTGATATGAAAAAAAAAAAACTAATTCAGATTTTTATCCAAATTTATTTATTTATTTTTTTACGTATGGGGAGCCTAGGTTGCCAGAGCGTTCCTTGGCTATTTAAGTTGAATTTCAGCCCAGGCCAGGCCCGGGATCAACGCTTTGCTAGCCTAACTGCTAGTTCTGGCAAGAGATAGACATAGCGGGAGTTTGCCGCCGGCACGGCGCCGGGAGGGCCTAGCCTAGTATAGGCCTAGTACGGAACCTTTATCAATCAATCAACTAGTCAATCAATCAATCAATCAATCAATTAATCAACACATTTTTAAATAAGCTAGAAGTCAAAAATCTAGTCAAAAATTTAAAGTTTGTTTTTTAATACCAAATACATAAATTTATATATGGTTTGGCATATGTCTATATAGTGCAACGTGTCATTAAAATAAAAATTGATGTCAATTCTTCATTAACACATCTTTTAACCTAGCTTTTGATAAGGGACCGTGACCGTTTAGGGCTAGGACTGCATGGGCTTGATACACAAGTTAGTACGGGCCTAAGAAGGTAGGCCTAAGCATGGTCTTTAGTGAGTTTAGTTCTTTAGTTACTTCATATTTTCATGTGAAACTAAACTAACTAACTAAATTGACAGCTAAACTAGTCATGGCTAAAGCCAGGGATAGAGTCCTAGCTAGGGTTGGGCACTAAAGTCTTTTTTATAATATACTTTGCCTGAAAAACTTTAAATTTTAAGTTTAAAACTTTAAAAGTAAACGTACATGCAACTAAACATGCAAAAGTTGATCTATAGAAGACGTTGCTAGAGAAGTTGATTTTATTTATATCGTTGCAGGTTCTTTATAGGGTCTTTTTCCAAAAACTCCTCTGTAATACTCTTAGTCATAGTCTTCAATCGCTAGACTCTTTGCCATTTGTCTCTTGAATGTAGCGACCACAAACTCTAGCTGTATACATGATTCTTGTATTCGATCTGTTTACACAGTACGGTACGTTAGGAGTAACAAAAGTAAGACGGTTACTAGGCGGCCGCTAGGCCGCCCAGTTACCAATTTTATGGTTACGGTAATACTGTTCCGATGGTAGTAGTAGTAGCTAAAGCCAGGCAGATTTTACCACATTCTAAGTCAAAGTTAATACTGTCAAACTTAACCTACAAAACCAATTTTAGACTAGTAAAAATCATATTTTTGGCATTTATGAAAAGTTCATTCCAGTAAAACTCAATGTTTATCATTTTATGACTAAACTATAACTAGTATATCATTATGCATAGCCTATATTATTTAAGTATAATTATTTTATGGCTTTAAAGTTTAACGACCTCCCTTAACCTAAGTACCACTTGAAAGTTGAAGCCGCACTTTTAGATAAGTTTGAAAGTCCGCGCCGCAGGCGCGGATCTTTGAGGGTCTCTTGAAAGCTAAAACCGCATATCTCGACGGTGTTTTGACCGTTTATAAATGCCGCATGCATGGACGGTCTCTTGAAAAAGAGTGCCGGACATATGAATGATCTTGATTATATTTTTTTAAGTGGTACTTAGGTTCAGGGAGGTACTTTAAACTGCTAATGAGTTAAGTAGTGTGGCTTAAAAATATGTCTAGCAACTGTTTTTACTAAAGTTTTTCCTTAAACTACCATGGTAGTGGTATACATACACGCCTTCAAGTTCGCTGGTTACCATCTCATAGTTACCGACCTCCCTGAACCTAACTACCACTTGAAAGTTTAAGCCGCATTTTTGGATAAGCTTGAAAGTCTATGCCGCAGGCACGGACCATTTACGCTGTTTTGAAAGCCAAAGCCGCATATCTGGACGGTGTCTTGACCATGTACGCCGCAAGTGTGGATGGTCTCTTGAAAAATGATGCCGCAGATAGAAATTATCTTGATTATATTTTTTTAAGTAACACTTAGGTTCAGGGAGGTTTGGTTACCAAACTAACTGTAACTCGCTACTGGCTGAAAGAAGCCAGTAGTAACTCCTAACCATACTGTGTAGATCTATTTATGACTTCATGTATAGACTTTCTTCATATACTAAGTGGCTCGCTAGATAAAAGGGAATTCCTGCGTTGCTTTGCTGAGCTAGAATCTATTCATTCTAATGTCTGTTACTGTCTACTCCCCAGTGCAAGTACATTTAAACTTTTTATCCATAATGTCATCTAATCACTTTTTATCCGATGTCGCCGATGATTATTCTAGTGATTATTTCTGATATGAACATGAATTTAAACCTGAATAGACTGAGTTTCTACCACCTTTTATAGAGGCTAGTTAATTAGTTTAGTTATTGCTGGTCGACTTGAAAGATATTTTTTAAAATAAAGTCCGAGTCGAGATGACAAAAAAAAAACTTTAACAAAAAAAAACTTTAAAACTTTAGTGTCCACCCCTAGAGTCCTAGCTATACAGTCATAGTCTTTAGTTAATTACTTAGTTTAAAATTGGCCCGGGGTTGGACCAATGCATGGTGTTTCGAATTGCAAACGGTTTAATCATTCATTATCTGAGTTAATGACACTGTTAGTCTGATTGTTAGTCTACAGAGCTAGCTAAAGAAAAGGGGGGAGAGGGGGAGAAGGGGTATCAGTACAAACGTTGCTGTGAGCGAGGAAGCCCAAATCGCATGCCGTTTCAGATCGATTTTCAGGCTGGAAAGCCAACACGGATCCAGAGCCGTAGCTCGAACAACGAACAATCATGCAGCAGCGGCCAGGGCAACAGACTCTGGCGGGCCCCGAGGGCGGGGTCTGATACCTCAGCTTAGGCTGGGGAACGCCCCGCCCTGCTAGCTCTGGCGACAGATAGACATAGCGGGAAGGCCCTAGGGCGGAACATATCAATCAATCAAAAAAATCAATCAATCTGCATGTTTAGTTAGTTTAGTTAGTTAGTTAGTTCTTCATGAGGTGATAAACTAAACCAACTAACTAACTAAAGACCGCGCCTAGAGGTAGGCGAAGAAGCGGAAGAAACAAAAACGTTGACGTGCTCCGTGACCGCTGAACTGTACAATCATCCTCCATCGACCATGAATTCTCAGCCGGCTTTTCAGGGAGCATCAAATGAGGGGGTAAAGCCCTCATGGGAACTGGGCTCTTTGCTGTCCACTGGAGGGGGGGCAGATTGGTGGGGATGGATTGCACTAGCACTTCCAGAAAAGAAAGGCAGCCCTCCAACCTGCGCCCTTTCTCTTCCTCCCACTGCCCCCCCTTCCCCTCTTTGATCACTCTCTAAACGACCGAGAAGATCTGCCAGAAGAGAGCGCATCGGACCCAGGGAGCTTTTGTGTTCGTCTCCTCCTCCTCCTCTTTGGTACTCCTTTTCCCGTTCTGTCTCCAGTCTCTTCTTGCTTTTCTTCTTGCTCCGCTTTGACTTCCTTTGTCGCTCGCTTCTCCCTTCTGCCTCCTCATCCTCCTCACCCAGCACACCGTGGTGCGTGTCTGCTGCCCTTTCTTGAAGGAAGGACATGTGGAGAGTCTGCGCATCAGTGAGACCATACCGCGAACCCCCGATATTCTCTTTCCCGGACCACCTCTCTCCAGCTGTCATGGACCTTCCCCTACTTCTTCCAGTCCCTCCAGCAATAGTCGCACTGGCAGAGGGAGGGGCAATCACGAGAGCGGACGGCTGCGGAACAGACCTAGGGTCCTCTTCTGCTGTCGCACCTCCCCTCTCTCCCCCCCTCCCCTCTCCTCCTCCCGTCTGGTCCCGGTCCTCCAGTTGAAAGAGGGGTAGGGGGGCTCCACCCGCCTCTCTCATCCTTGCGTGCGCCCACAAAGGCAGTTTTCGTGTGATGTCCTGAACAGAAGGCAAGACAGAAGAAAAAAAAAAGAAAGAGGGGCCCGTCACAGTGTCAAACAAACAAGCAAACAAAAAAGAAGTCAGCCAACGAAGCCAAGGAAAAGGAAGCACGACGAACATAACGATACGACGAGTAAGGATCAGAGCCCCACCGTCTCTTCAGAATTTGGGGTTTCAAATTCAATCAAAGACGGCAGCAATCAAATCAATCCAGTAGTGGAAGGAAGGAAGGAAGGAATATGGCTGTCATTTTTTTCACTCACCGATCTTGAAGTTCAATCAAGAACAAGAGAAACACAGAGAGAAAACAACAGAGTGCAGGCACTGTACCTTCCCCCCCCCCACCTCTAGTCGCTTCTCCAGCTCTCTCTTTGCTCTTTGTGACTCTCTGAGCGCTCTCTCCGTTCGAAGCAGGGCAAGGCCCCCTTCCTCGAGCGCTGCTCCCATCTCAACCAGCTCACGCTCACGCTGCACGCCCATGGGAACACGGTCACAATTAGTTTGCCTTGACCGCATTCAAAATCAGAGCACGCAGATAGCAAAGGCACACAAGAAAAAGTGAAGAGAAAGAAGAATCTCCTGTTGGGTTGGAGAGGAGACAGGAGAAAGAAGCGCATAGGAAAGGAAAAAAGAAGGGCAAAAAAGTGGATTGATGAGAGGAGACCCCCTGGAGCAGATTCAGGAAAAGAATTAAGACGTGTAAATGGAACATTCACAAATCCATGGGGTAAATAAAAGCCAGCCTCCATCAGGCATGCGATCATCAGGCGATCAACCGAGGCGGAACAAGACTGGAGGGAATGGAAGTCACTGACAAGCAGAGACGCACGTACAAACAGGAAGAAGCAGCGCAACGCACTAGCTCACTTTTTCCAGCGTATCCACGACTCTCTGTAATGCGCCTGTCTCTGCAGGTCCTCCCTCCTGTCTCCTGACTGCTTCTGTGAACGATTCGAGGCAGTTGCGGCACGACGCCAGTTCCCTCTCCGCAGCGTCCCTCGCCTTCTCTTCCGTCTCCAGCCGTGCCTTCGTCTCCTCCAGCAGGGACGCGCTCATCTGTCAGAACAGGCACATACAACGGACGAATAATTGAATGTGAAGTTGCGCTGCATTGGTTTTCGCATTCCTTTGAGCAGCTCTCAAAAATGTGAGGGGTGTGTTGAGAGAGCGAGATGGAAAGTCGGGGGACTGAAACCTCTTCATTCAGGATGTTGCTTTCATCCCTTCCGGGAAGAGAAAAAACGAGGCAGCCCGCTGTCCCAAGCGTGGAGAAGAAACGTACAGGGCAACAGCACGAGCGAACAGAAACAAAAACATATGGAGGGGAATGAATGCCGACAGATCAAACCATCACACCCACATCGAGATGAAAAGGGCATTTTAGGAAGAATTTTATTTGGAAGATGGAATCTCTCTCTCTCTCTCTCACGCACGCACGCACGCACGCACACACACACACACACACCTCTCTCTCTCTCTCTCTCTCACGCACGCACGCATGCACGCACACACACACACACACACACACACACACACAGAGAGAGAGAGAGAGAGAGAGAGCGAAAGTACATTGCAACTTTTTCCCGTCCCCGTTGCAGATGAAGAGACCGACCTGCAGTTCCCTTGCGAGTGACAGTCTTTCTGTGAGTTGATGGAGTGCATGGCTTTGCAGTCTTGCTTCTCCTCTCGCCCTCTCCCTCTCTTCCTCACTTGCCCCTGTCCCTGTCCGTCTGCCCTCCCTCACGATCGCCTCTGCCCGTCTCTTGGCGACCAGCTGGAGGGCGTCGAGGCCCTCCGCAGAGAGCGCAGAGACCAGAAAGTCCAACTGCTGCTCGGCTGCAGCCTGACCCTTCACCCGTTCCCTGCAGGGAGGCAGGCAGAATGCCGAGTGGAACAGAAGAGAAGAGATCCAGGTCAGGCAAGCAGAAACAGGGAAGAGAAGGTGTCAGGCTCACTCACCTCCACTCAAATTGAACACCCACCCACCCAACAGAAGAGGGGGGGGGGGGAAAGAGGAGGGGAGAATAAACCCAGGAAAGTACACTCAGAGAGAGGGACGGAGAGACGAAAAGACAGAGAGGGCCGAGCAGTGGGCTGGTTGCATGGGCTGACACGAGAGCTGCGAGTTCCGTTCTCATTCGGGCCCCCTCTTCCCTCCCACGCTTGTCGACTTCAAAGAGCTCCTGCATGCACACAGGAAGGAAGGAAGGGGAGAAGACAGGGGTTGCAGTCGAAAGAACATTTCCCCCTCTCTCTCTGCCTCTTTTTTTCTATGTCGGTCTCCCTTTCTCTCCCAAATTCTGCACGACACGCAATCAGGTTCTCTGTTGTGAATTAGCGCAACCATAAAGCCTTTCAAAGAATGGCCATCAGAGGACGACAGGACGGTCTCAAATGATGAAGCAAAGAGCAGAATGAGGACTCGTCATGCGAGCTAGAAAGAACGAACGAAAAGTCGGCCCCCCCACTTTTCATGCCCCCCGAGCTCTTTCTTTCTTGTGCAAACGCAGTGAGTGAGTGAGTGAGTGAGTGAGTGAGTCCACTTTTTGAGGTCCATTTGGTCTCTCTCTCTCCCTTTGCCTGCATCATAGCATCCTCCCTCCATGTTCGTTCTCTCTCTCATACACGCAGTGACTGACGGTCTTGAGCAATTCAATTTTTTTCTCAGCTAGCGCGAGCTTCCCGTCCTTCTCTTGGACCGCTGCTGCCTTCTCTGTCAGGAAAGAAGAGAGCCTCTCTCGCTCAAATTCGTTCACCCTCAGCTGAGCCTGGCAGTCCGTCAGGTCAACCCTCACTGTGCTCTCTCTCTCCAGCGAGGAGACTCTCATGTCCTGCTTCAGGGAGGCAGGCAGGCAGGCAGAGAGAAAGGCAGGCAGGCCAGAAAATGGAAGGCAGGTAGATGCATGAATGTACGAAGTTTTATTGTGATGTGAAAGATCTCATCTCACTGACGCAAGAATGGTCAGATTCTACTCACGCAAAAGGACACGGACCCGCACTTCATCCTGGCAAGCTTACAGAAACGGGCTCGCTCAGGCATAAAGATAGAGGAAAACAGAGGAAGGAGGAGAAAGAGGAACAAGACAAACGATGGTTCTCCGTTCGTCAACATTTCTCCGCGAAAAGAGAGGAGAGGGGCAAAGAAAAAAGGAGGGCCTGACTGACCTCGACGGTCTTCTCGAGGAGTTCAATTTTAGATCGACACTCCGTCTCTCGTCTCTCTGCCACCAGAACCTGCACGCACGCACCCCCATAAGAATCGACCGACAGTCGCAGAAACCGATGGAAGCAAAGGAAATCCAAATGATGAAACGCCTTCATAAACATCTCATCATGACACAGGCTAGAAGCAAGCGGACGTCCAGGGGAGGCGATGGAATCGAATCGACCAACCCGGCAGAACGCGACATCAATTGACTGCCCTGCCCTTCATTCAAAAAGGAGAATGAATGCCGAATGAATGTTTAAACGATTTCCATTTTCCTCCTCTGTCTCTGCTTACCGACGAGTGCCCCGAAGATCCATCCAGCCATCTGTCCTGTCCAGTCTCGACTCAATTACTTCATTTGGGCGGCACTATGAATGATCTCATTCAACATCCTTCCAGCAAAACTATTTTGCCTTGTCCCCACAGGTATTTAACTCACTTGTGCTCTGAGGCTCTCTGTCTCTTTTTGGTGTGAGTCCGTCATCTCCCTTCTCACAGCTGCAACGTCTGCCTGGGCCCTCTCGTGAGCTCTGCGAACCTCCGCGTCCATCTGCACCCCCACCGGGACAGAAGACAGAAAGAATCGTGATGCACGAAGAGCCACAGGGACAGCAAAAAGCTTCAGTTTCGGCAACAACGTTCACTCATGAGGCTGATCGACACGTTGCAAGGCAAAGGGACAGACATTCTGTCTATCTGTCCGTCTGCCTGTCTGTACGTGGACGCCTGAGACAAAAAAGACGCGTGTGCAAGGTTTTGTTGCAGCGCGGCAGTCTGGGCAATTTCATCTCTCCTTCTTCGCCCCTCGTAGAAATCTCTTTATTCTGCCTTTTCTACCCTTCCCCTGTGGCTTCTCTGAGCGCGGACAGGCTCTCTCTCCAACAAATGAATGAAAAAAAAAAAATAAGAATCAAGTGAAGCGAATCGAGGAAGACAGAACCTGCAGGCAGGCCGACCTTCTCCATAATCTGCTCTGCTCTGTCCACCTGATGCCTCTCCAGCTTCTCCACCAGTGCCGCCTTTTTTTCTTTCGCCTGCAGCAGCAGAATGCCGAGGGAGACAAGCAGACACCGTGCAGGGACAGAGGGGAAGATTCGCTCAAAGAAAGAAAAGCAAGGCGTTCGAGGACAGATGAAGAGGCGCCGTTTGAGCCTGGTAAGCACAACCGTTTCGGAGCGGCTCCCTAGAGAACATTTCCCCGTGTTCCGCAAATACGAATGTGTCTGTTTCTCAACTTACCTCACGCCCAACCGACATCTACGAGTTTGTTCCGGACACTTTCCAACCAGTCAAATCAACCATCCCACCCCCGCCCTCCTTCGTTTGTGCCAAAGCTTTCTGCTGAACTGCCAGAAAACACCAGGGGAAACGTGAATCGGCTCATCTGCCCTCTTTGTAACAGTGTCTTGTTCCCATACGCAGTCAGGTGATACGCAATAAGAGGAAAGAGACAGGCAGAAGGGACCAGCATGCTCACTTACACTTGTGACTTTCCTCTGCAGTTCATCCAAAGAACGAGACTGTCGGAAAACCTCATCTTGGAGATCCCGAACCTGACAAACAGGGAGGGGGGGGGGAGAAGGTACGAATGGAAAAAAGCATTGGAGAAAAGAGGAAGGGAACCACATACTCAAATACTTCCTTCCCTATTCGCCGACCTCAAAAGAGAGACCCACGCAGACCCCAAGACAGAAACACAGAAGACAAATCAACAGAGGGTGAAACTGACAGACAGGCAGGCAGAAATAGAGGGAAAAAAGGGGAAGAACAAATGCAGAGAAAAAATTATCTGACACACAGAAAGGCAACACATGTAGGTGACTAAAGGCTGACCCTTCTCTCAGCGCAGTCTCTGTCCTTTTCTGTGAGCTCAAGTTGTCTGGAGGCCGTCTCGAGTCTCTCCGAGAGGTCCCGACGTTCCTCTGTCGTTTGTGCGAGAACCTAGCATGCAGACAGGGGGGGGGGAGGCAAAAAGTTTTGTTTTTGTCTTTGCCTCTGGGGGGGCGGCTTTTACTCCTTCCCTTATTGTGTTTCCATGCTTTGAGAATTGGGGGCATGGGAAGACGAAGAGCGAGATGCAGCCCTTGCATGTTGGCCCTCCGTGGATCAAGATACAAAGCCTCGGACAAGTGGGAGGGATACTTTTCCTACACTGACTGACTGACTGACTGACTTGTGCCTGTTGGGCATTGGCCGTTCTTGACTCCCTGAGTCCCTCTCTGGTCTCCTCCAGCTCTCTGTTGACCCTGTCGAATTGGAGGGCCTTGTCGTACATCGTATCGATCTTTTTCTGCAAGTAGGTAGCATCGATTTGGTTCTTTTTTAAAATGGGAGGGAGTGGGTGAAGGGGGGTTAGAGTCTCTTGTGTGGGCGGTGGGGGCGGGGAGAGAGAGAGAGCCGTGGCATTGGGAGCTGGCCGAGGAAGAGGAGCATCGAATGACAGGAAACCATGCTTTTGTAAAGAAGTGAAAAAGTCAGAAGCACCAAAATGAAAAAAAAAGGGTGACCAAGCTAGAGAGAAAAGGAGGGGTAAAGAAAAAAAAAAGACCGCCTGAAAAGAAAGAAAGAAAGGAAGAAAGGAAGAAAGGAAGGAAAGAAAAAAAAAAAACCGCCAGAAAAAAAAAAAAGAAAGAAAGAAAGAAAGAAAGAAATGAAGGGACAGGACGGACCCTCTTGTCGTCTAGCTCCACAGTCAAGCGTCGCACAACCCCCCTACATGCATCGAGGAGGAGCAAATGGACTGACGGGCATACTTACTCGCACGCCATCATACAAATATAATTTTTGGTCCCTCATGCATCCGCCTCATTGATTGCGCATCTGCAATCCATCGCGTTCCTGTTCCATCCATGTCCTTGACCACCTGCCGCCCGCACGTACACATCAGTACCAAAAGACAAGAAGAGAGATGGAAGGATGCAGAGAGAAAGAAGTACCTGATGGCAACTTTCCCACCCTCCCACCTGCTCCCTTCACTGACTGGCTGACTCACTCGTGTTCCTCGGCGTGTCGTTTCTGTTCACTTTGCGTCTCTTCCAAAGCAGTCTGCATAGCCAGGGCCGAGACGGGAGGGCAGGTCAGGGGAGGACGGAGGGACAAGGTCACTTTCTTTCAAGAACAGTACTGCTAGATAGAGATTTCAGGCAAACAGTCAGAGTGACTGCTACCCTGACACCCTGACAGACTATATGTTGACAGACGGACACGCAGACAGAACGAACCTCTTTTGTACCAGCAGATTGAATGACACAAAGGTCAAGAGGTGTCACTCAAACCCTCCATCCCTCACACCATCTAGATATGCAAACACACTCACACACTCACATTCCAGTGACGCGTTTCAAATATCAAAAAAGGAAGGAAGAGACGAGCAGCCTGGCTGCCTTCTTCGGTCGCATACGAAAGAGAAGTCAGGAACAGAGAGACGGGGAACAGCGTGGCGCGTGGAGACGGGGGGGTTACGTTTGCACGGTCTCTCAAACACCAGTCCATGGATCGGATTACGTTGCTTGGTTGTCTTTCTCCGCGATCCCTTTCGCATCGCTGACCTACCTACCTCTGTGTGGTGCAGAAGATTTTGTGTCCTCTCAAGCCTGGAATGCAGCAGGACGTTCTGTTCACTGCATGCAACCAGAACGTCCGGCAACAAGTGGAGCTGAATGCAGCGTTGCTGTTGAAGAGAGGGGGACGGTGTGATCGACAGTGGCAAGTGAACATTCGTTCACGTTTCGTTCATACGGCTGGCAAAGACTTCAAACCAGCCAGTGCGGAGGGGGGTATGCAGGCGTTTTTTGAAGAAGAAATCTGGAAGGGGATCAGTGAAGAGCAAAAGGGGTGAGGGGAGGCAAAAAAACAGGCCGACTGACCGTGCGTTTTCTTCCCTCTTGGAGCTTTCTGCAGCATTCCTCCGGGACCTATACGATGCCTCGTGGAACTGCACACACACACACACACACACACTCGAATCTACAGATACAATCCATCTCTCTCTCTCTGTGTGTGTGTGTGCCACAGTCACACACACAAACGTACACGAACACAAAAGAAAGAACCAGACGATCACATCCGACTTCCCTTTTCAAAAAGGAAAGGTTGTTGGGAAAGAGAAACAACGCAGAGAAGAAAAAACAAGGGTCAATCAGAGAAACAGACAGACTGCCCGACAGGCAGGCAGACCAAATACTTCTTTCATTTCTTCTTTTTGTCTTCCGGGGCAGAGTGACGCACGAGCAAGTCCGAGTCATTCGCACAAGGCCTAATTTTTTCCCTGCAATCCGCACCCAACCACCCAACTACGCACCCTCAGAAGCACAAACTCCCTCAGAGACGTCTCTGCCTCTGGAATCGCCTTCAGTCGGTGGTACTCTGCCTCGGAGAGGGACCCCTGTTCCAGCTCTCTGCGTGCATTAACCACAACATGAAAAGGACCATTCAACTTGATCTACTGCGGAGATAGATTGCCCCTCCGCACATCACGATCTCGAAAGGGAGCCTTGTTTCAGATCTTCGAGTGGATGCAGAAAGGGAAAAAAAGAGGGAGGACGGAGAGAGAAAAACGAGGGCACGCTCACAGATGCACATGAAAAAAAAATCCTTTAACCGGTCGATCTACACACAGAGAGAGGAAGAAGAAAGTCCGCAAGAAAAATGTCCGCAGCGTCCGCACCAGGCAGGCGCCACGGAAGCAGGCAAACAGGCAGACAAGAGGCAAGCAAGCAGACTCCTACAAAAGCAAGCTGCTGCTACCGCACGCAAACTCACCGCAGCTGCTCCCGAAGAACCTGCTCTTCCCCATACGCCTGCACGCTTTCGGTCGTACAGCATGTACACACACACACACACACACACAGAGGGTGGGACGGAGAGACAGAAAAGAGAAGAGAGGGGGAGATAAAAGGGGGGTGGGGGGGACGGAGAGAACTTTCTGTTTCGAAGCCCTACGCGAGTCTCTCTTGGTCGGCAAAGAACTTCCACGAAGGAAACGACTCCCAACCTACTGACGCACCTTTGTCCTCTCGTCGGTGCGTCTCTGTCGCTCCCTCTCGGCTTCAAATGGAGACACGGTCAAGCGCCCAACTTCCCTGACGAAGAGGGATGGGTTGGGAGAAGGAAGAAGGAACGGAGAAGAAAGATCATTGGTTGGCGGCTAGCAGGCAGGCAGGCAGGCAGGCAGGCAGGCAGACAGGAAGGAAGAACCAAAGGAAGGCCAAGTGTGTTCAACCGAAGTGAAGCAGAAAACATGCACCCACATTGAAACCAGAATTTTATGGGAATGAATCCGCACACACCACAACATCCATCCATCCCTCTTTAGCCCCTGCATCTGTCTGGTTTCCCCCTGCTCGTTGGGTTCGTGGCGCCGGCAGGCCATTTAGACTGCAATATGTGAATGTGTGGGAGGGAGAGAGAGAAAAAATAGAGGAAGCGAGCGGTGGAGGCAGAGCCAGGATGGAAGAGTGCACGTGCCCAACTGAATGCTTGTGCGCTGCTTCGTAATGACAAAGAAAGACACAAGAAGCTGACTTGCTCAAAGCGGCCACTTCCTGTCTGCTTGCCGCCAGTTGTTTCTGAAGAGACGCCACCATTGCCTGCGCCTGTGCTGCGCTCATGGCAGCTGCCTGTTGGTTGAACAGGGGAAGGAAGGAAGGAAGGAAGGAAGGAAGGAAGCAAGGAAGGAAGGAAGGAAGGAGGGAAGGAAGGAAGGAGGGAAGGAAGGGAGAACGAAAGGGAAAGAAAGGAAGGAGGGAAGGAAGGAATGACGCGCATGAAGACACACCGGCAAACAGACAGGTAGCGGGATTGCGAGAAGAAGATGAATGGCCTTGGAGTTTGTTCGGTTTTTTTCTTTTTGCTATGCCTGTCTGGCTGCCTCGACTCTTCTCCAATCCACCTGGGCGGAACGACCTGAAGGAAGCACGTGTGGAAAAAAGAAAACTCGTGGAAAAGGAAGCTTGCCGAACAAAAGCAACAAACTATGAGCAAAAGGGGAGACAGTGCAAGAGCGTCAGACCCCACGCACCTGGGATTGCGCCTCCGCATATGCCCTCTCTCTCATGCGGTCTCTTTCTCTGCCCAGACCAACCGACACTCCTCCGTCTCCTTCCAATCCCAAGCCCAACAAACCCAACCCCCCTACTCCCAAATCCCCCCCAACCCCCGCTGTCCCAAGCCGAAAGTCTACCCCTTCCCCCCCGTCATCATGCCACGCAGCTCCTCCCCCCCCAGCGTCGCTGCGCCCTTCCCCGTCTTCACTATCCTGAAGAAGCCCACTGACACTCCCTGCGAGTAGAGAGGCAGGGGCATGGAGGGACGTGAACAATAAATACGGACGCACGGAAAGAGAGAATACAAAAAAGAGAAGGACCCAAAGAATGCAATTGAAAACCCCAAGTGATACTAAGAGAATCCACAAAGACACCGTCTGACGCGTGCCAGGATTGTTCAACAACGCAGGAAAGCTTTGCGGTTCATTTTCTACTCAGACTGAGGAAGGCTCCGGCAATGGATGCTCCTAGGGTCTGAGTTACAAAGAGGGTTTCAGAGCATGCAAAGCAAAACATGAATCCGCACGCAGGTGTGAAAGAGAACTCAGGGAACGAAGATGCGTTCGGCCAGAATCACAGACGTTTCTTCTCTTCTCCTTCCACCTCAGACAGACGGTCCCATCCACCCCACACAGCCACAGCACCCATTCACCTACACACCCGAGGCGTCGCTTGTTGCAGAGAGCCCAAGTGCCGCTGTCACAGCTGCAGCGCCTCCCCCAGCGCCAGAGACGGCAGACGAACTCTCAGATACGAAGTCGGCCGCACCAGCAGCCGCAGTTCTGTCTCTTCGCCCCCCCTCTCTCTCCGAAGAGGAAGGTGATCCTCCACGGACGCCAATACCAAGCTCGTCGTCAGAGGCCTCGGACTTCAAGCCAGAGATTTCACTTGTATTTTCTTGATGCATTTTCTTCTGATTGACGGCGTTTTCCTCAATCCTTGGCTGGCTATTCAGGAGCACATCGGTTTGATCTGCTCATTGCGTCAGCTAACTTCCCACGGAATATGCACATCGCTGATCGAATCCCGATCGAGTCTGTGCGGTGTCAAGGTCTTGTCTAGTCATTATTGATCATGTCGACAAGCATTATTATCGACATGAAGTTGTCTCATCATTCAATGTTGTCTCAGTATTGTCTCAGTGTGCCAATGCAACTGATCGAAACACTGCGTGCACTAGCTGAGGGCCCGCATGGGCCCGCCGTCATGTTATAGGGTCCCGGCATGCCAGCCAATTAAGTGCATGCATGAAAGTCATGCACCGATACGGCGGGGCCCGGCGGTCCCACCATATATGTCCCACCATTGTCCCACCGATTGATGCAACATGCGCATGCAATGTTGTGTTGCACGTATTAATATACATCGATGCCTAGGCAAGATGCATACTGGCCCGACAAAGGACCAGAGAGACACTAAAGAGAGATTAATATACATCGCCAGAAGGACATTTGTTGCAGTGACCAGCTGATTTGTTGCTTGCAACGCCTGGAGAGACAGCTGGGCTCGGTACTACAAAACGTGCGGCAATTTTGAATCGTTCTGTTGCCTGAAAGCGACTTCCACCTGTCAAACAAGTGCTGGAAACGGTTTGTTTGTTTCATAAAAGCAACAGTCGGACCCTCTCTTCCCTCTAAGAAAAAGGGTCAACAACCAAGTTCACTCCCTCAGACGCGTAGTGAAAGAATCTCACCCCTTCCGCTCGCTCCCTCTACTTTTCGTGAACACGAGGCACACATAGGCTCACAGTAGAAGAGAATCATCCAACTTGTCACAGTGTAGACGGTTATCCAATGGCTTCTGGGCACACAACTTCTCATGAAACTTGGCTGGTGCCCTTGACGGACCCAGCCACGAGTGCTCCTACAGCGATCTGGTGTCCCTCGCTTGGACTCGCAGAAGAGCTGACAGGGGTGGATAGAAAGAACCTGGGCGCATTCCTGGCTGGTAAAGGCGAGATGAAGAACGAATTCTCTTCGAAAAGTCAAATCTGGTACAAAGCCGTCGAGAGCGATCAGTTGACAGACGGGGTCAATCAAGTCAGTTTTTGTAAGTGTCTGACTGTTTTCAACTTGTTTGTCTGTGTAAGGGGCCCAATCTGCATCTGGACTGCCTGCAAAGACACTGAGGTTTTTGTGTGAGTCTGTTCATGACAGGGTGTTCGAAGAAGGTTACCCTGCGTCTGTCTTTTCTTCTTTTAGATCCTCTCCAAGTAATGCTCCCAGTGTGTTTGCCGACCGTGAACCTCACACAGAGGGTGCCATAATCACTTCTCTCTCCATTCCTTTTTCAAAATTGCAGGTTGTGAATGGTACTCCGGCTTTTGACTTCACAGTACACAGCGCCTACCTCAAGAGAGGTCCTGACGAGGAGAAGTACACTAGGCAGTACCGGTGGGTAGCGGGCTACATTGAATTTACCGGAAGAATTTGTGTCTCTACCAGAGGCCTGCAAGCGTCTGCGTGTGTGTGTAATATGCACGGTCGATCGTTTGTTTACGTTTCTCATTCTGTACCGCTGTACGGAATTGAGTGGATGGTTGCATATGCATGGGCCGGTGTTTTCAGAAAGGCCCATCTCCTTGTCACTCGTCCAACCCCTCTCTCCTCGGAACAGACTACTGTGTAGCGGTAGTGGTGCCTTTTCTTCTGTGTTGAAAGACTCGTCCCTGGTAATATTTGCTCTGTTGTGATTGCCTTGTGGCATTCCGAATCTTTCACGTTACATCGTTTTTGTGTGTTCCCGAGTGCTCACAGATCTCCGTCTCCGATTTCTTTTCTCGACATGAAACTCCATTCCCTCCTGCGAGATTCTTCTTTCTACATGGATACTTAGTGAGTGATGTTTTTGCTCGAAATCGACGTCAGAACGTCCATAGAGAATACACAAAATGGGCTGCAGGTACCAACTTTGCGTAAAAGACCCCCAAAACCCCGCCCGGCATCTGCAGAGCCTCGAGAGTCACCGCGTCGAGGCCCTGTCTCCGGATGTCGTTGCACAGAGTGCGCAACAGAGTTCTGTCTCCCCACAAGAAATGGCTCTTCGCCTTGTGACACGCCGAAGCACGAAAAAAAAACAGGGAGGGGCGAATGCTGGAGGAAACACTGAGACGGATTCCTTTCAGTCGCTTTCTTTCGGGCCAGCGGTTGGCAGTGTACACGTGGGGGGGGGCCACGAATCGTTTGAGCTCCGCCTCTACAGATCCTCTCTACCTGAAGTGCCGACGAACAGCAACGAGAAGAAGTCCATCATCCAGCACAAACTCAACAGAAATGAGCTTGTTGGCCACATAGTCATCAAAAGGCCAAAAGGCTCTCTTGGAGGCTGGGGAGTGCTCGGACGGGGAGGTTACGTTCTGTTGCCACTTCTGGGAGACCGTCGTGGCGTCACTGCGACTGTGCTGTTGGAGATGACCGAGACGCAGGTAGGTCAGGTGATCAGTTGCAGAAAGAAAGTCGGAATTCGATCTCAGACTTTGCGTTTCAAGATTTCCTGGAGCTTCCACCTCCAGATTTAAATTTCTCTACACAGTTTTGTCATCCCCTGATCCAATTGGATCGTCCTGGCAACTCAAAGACAAGCATACGTTCGGGTTGCTCTTACCTCCTTTTTTTCTTGAAGTGATTGTCTGCGTGCAAGCACATCTCACAAAAGGCCGGTAGACAGGGAGATTGAGAAGGAGGGAGAGAGGGACTTTTTATCAGAAAGGCGAAAAAGAGAGAGTAGGACAAGGAGAAAGATACAGCTGGGTATTCAGAGAGAAAGGAGAAAACAGGGAGAGAAAAAGAGAAAGGAGAGGACTCCTGGGGAGGACGGGCAAAGTCGAGAATCAATTTGAAGATCTATTGATGCGCCTCTGAGACCGCTATTTGTCTGCCTTCCTGCCTGCTTTCAGGGAGTCCGACCGCAGGCACTACCCGCGTCTCCGCAGGGGCTGATGGATGTCACCATGCCGCCCTGAATGAAGAGACCAGAAGCCGCACCGTCACATGTGAGTGCCACCGCTGCCCCGAAACCTGTGGAGGCTCCCCTCGAGAACCCTGCAGCTCTACAGGCCATGCGAGTAGCAGCAGGGAACCCGAAATCCGACAACGGTATGTCTCATGGTGTTTCTGCATCTGTGTCTGTGTTTGTGCATACCATCGTGGAAGCAGGATGAGATCAGCAAAAACTCAATCATGGTGGCAATTGTTGGTACCGTCCAATGGATTCCTCCCGGCCGTTCAGCTTGGATTTTGCTCGCAAGAGTTTCGGAGTATTTTCTAGCCGTCTTCCTTCCGCTCCGTTCTTGAATCGGCAGCTGCGTGTGTACTTGTCTGAGCTTCGTAGTCATGTATGTTCTGCAATCTCTCAGTCTGTCCTTATTATCTTCCACTTTGGTCTGCTCTGTCTATCTGTCCACCTGCCTCCCTGCCTGCCTGCCTGCCTGCCTGCCTGTCTGTGTTGTGTTGTGTTCATGAAGAGAAAGAGAGAAAGAAATGATGTGGTCAGTCTCTTTTTAAGAGGACAGCGAATGATTGGTCGAATAGCGCCCCCCAACGTTTCATGGTTGTTTTCTCGTGTAACCCTTTCCGCCTTCCCTGCTACTCATTTTCCTTCTTTTGTGTGTTCACTTTTTCTGGTGATAAAAAGCAGATAAAGAAGGAGAAGAAGGCACGAAGAGAAGGAACGCGGACCCTCCCACCCACGGTACTAAAAGGCCAAAGACCGACGCATCTTCCACCCCCTCTCTCGCTGGAACGGTCAGTCTGCTTAGGAACAGAGATGCATCATGCGGAGTGCGTGTGCATGCGCGATTCGCCGAAAGTCACGCACAACTCAACCCTACACAGACACACGCAGTCCGGCATTCATGGACGATACCCTGGCGTGGCACTCATAATGCATCAGCTTCGAATACTAAGGAAACAGATGGAGTTGTTGCCCGTCCCCGACTTTCACTACGCAATCGATCAATTGATGAACGGAGGGTTCAACAGTCTCTCTACGTATCGTTGCATTCCTGAACGGCAATTTTCCCGCACACATGCACGAACCTTGTGTCAAGCGAATGCCCGGATGTGTTACAATACACTGACCGATGGTGCTTGGACAGCTAAATGAATCGCTGATGTATATATTTCGGTGATCGAGCTTTTGCCGTGGGATTCAGAGCCGTTTCCACCTTTGCCCTAGTACCTGCAGGAACACTACACAGTTCTTAATTTCAACAAGGGGACCCGGAGAGCGCTCAATTCCGTACAGTCCGATTTGTTCTCTCAGGGAGCGCGGTGAGTCCGCCCTCGTCCAAACTAGTAGTGTCAACTACTGACTCCAATTCTCTAGTTCTCTGACTGGTCTAGTGTGTGTTCTCCCTGTCTGTCTCCGGCCTCACTTTCTCGGTTTTCGGTCAAATCCTTGTTCTCTTTCTCCCTTCGCTCTTCATTCTGCTGTCTGCAGAGTTTTGCGAGAGGCCTTTGCTAAGAAGAAGGACACCGGAAAGGAAGGAGCCTTTGACGGTCCGGTGATGGAGAGCATCTCTTCCAAAGCGATGATCGTTGGATTCATCACACAGGGGTAAATTGCCTCTACAATGTCATATCGTTTCAAGGTTCTTGGATTTGTTGAAATCGATAGGTGTATCGCACTCCGTCAACCAGAAGAATTCTATGCACGAAGCTGTGGCTTGATGTTGCAAAAATTCGATTTGAGGCCTGTTCAGACTGTTGAATCAGCTTTGCTCGGCACTTTCGATCCCCCCGAAAGCACACGTATGTTTAAGGCCACCCGAAGCAATGATGCTTTGCTCATCGCAGTCCGGCCCCTTCTGTCCTTTCTTCCTTCCTTCCCTCCCTCCTTCCCTGCTCGCTTGCTTTTTTCCTGCTGTGCTCCCTTCAATTCTTCATGTTTTTCGTTGCTTTCTTCCTGCCGGTCTGTCTTCGATCCTGCCTTCTTATTTGCAGAGAGAGAAACGAAGTTGTTTCCGCCGCGTTGGTTGGGAAAGACGCAGGATCCTCAGACTATTATATCGAGTTCCAGGGCGTCGCTCTGGAGCATCAAGGCAAAAAGCTGTCACGGCCGTCAGTTGTCCTTCCCTGCATGTGTTTTCTGTCGTTTCAGCTTTTCTGTCCAGCTGATCAACGTCAGCCAGTCAGTCAGTCAGTCAGTCAGTTAGTCAGTCGGAAAAGTGATTACTGCTGCGTCAGAAGATTTTCCTCTCAGTGCTACCGGATGGCAAAGGCCAGCAATCCCTTCGTCTTCTCTCAATCGATGCCAAATACTCCTCCTCATTTTCCTCTCTTTCTCGCCTCCTCTCGTGCTCTCCTATCTCTTCATATGCTCATCCATTCACCCCCCAACTGGTTCATGTCTGTCTAGCTGTCTACTGTCGAATGATTGCAGTACTTTGTTGTGCGAGCGAAGTGTGCGAGCTTCTGTGGGCGTTTGAGAATGCGTTCATAAAGAGGAGGGTTGGCAGACAGAGAGGAGAGAGAGGACAGGAGCAGGAGGAAGGGAGAAAGGAAGGAAAGAGAGGGAGAGAGAGAGAGAGAGAGAGAGAGAGGAACACAACCAGCATTCGTGGTACTCACGTCTGGATGTGTATACGAACATGTTCCTGAACTCGTGCAGGCTACTCGAATTCGTTCTCAGTCATGCAAAGTCGATGAGCCAAAGGGTGGTGTACTTGACGTGCATCCTCGAGGAGAGTCAGTCAAGCATTACATGCAGGCTGCAAAGAAGGTTGAAGAAATCTTGCGTCGTTTCCTCTTCGTGTTTTTGTATTTCATTCTTCAAAAATGGAGAAAAACTCTTGCCTCATCGATGTACGTCGATGTACATGAAAAGGTTGACCGACAAAAGTACCCAAAAGACTCGATCGGTTCTTTTTCAGGACTGCTCGCTCACATGCAGTAGAAGGACGTTGGATCTCCATTGATATTCTCGTCCTTCCCATGCATGCAGGGAAGAGTTTCCATGCAGTCCTGTTCAGTTCGGTTCTTTCCGTTGCATGGGTGGCATTGCATGTGTGCCGATATTTGCAGAGCAGGAGTACTACGAGAAGATGGCATATACCTTGGCCAACGGGAAGGCGAAATCTGTCCTGGCGCGACGTAAGTTGCAGACTGTGGGGTGTGCGGATTCCATATCAACATTTCCCCTGTACCTTCACGAAGCTTTTCTTGTGAAAGTTCCTTTAAGTTATTTGCGTGTTACGAATTGTTCTTTGGAAACGTTTCGTATTTTTACCGTGTGAATCGTATCGCCTCTCACGTGAAAGAATAGTAACTCAATGATGGAAATCATTTCACATGTCGGCTCACCAGGTCGGTACCTAACGGGTTTCATTCTTGAAGAAGAGTGAGGCTTTTGTGTCTGCTATCTGATTACTTGTTCATATGTCTCTTTTTGCAGGCAACGTTCTCTCCCCAGATACACCCTCCTTTTATCGACTCACAGGGGTGCCTTTCACCGAGGGAGAGACGGAAGATGGCCAGATTTTGAAGGACGCTTGCGGGGTAATTTGAGATGAGTGATATGAGGAGGAAGACTTAGTGAGTCCTACTGAGGGGGAATAGAGGGAAATTAAGTCCTATTCAGGGAAAGTTAGTCCTACTGAGATGAATGATGTGAGGAGAACACCCTATTGAAACGATTTCTCGAGTCTCGACAGGAAATTGAAACAGTGCATTATATTTATATCAATTATGATGAAGAGTTTGCGAGCGCAACGGCGCGCGGCAAGGTTCAAACAGTGTGTCTCAAACTTGTTCTCATGTTGTAGGATAGGATAGAATACTGATATTCAATAATTTATAACTAGATCGATATCAGAATGTTCAATTAGTACTAGATGAAGACAAGTGAGTAAAGAAAAGACTCGAGTTTCAAAAGAGAAAGATCATTTACATCTCTTTTGCAGACAATAAAAGAAGAACAAACAACAGAATCAAACCGAATCCTGAGCAGACACATCAAATTTAATAGCCTGAGACAAGATCAAAATAGACAAGAGAAAGAGGCCCTTTTAAAAGGGTAATTCAGAATTAAAGCAAAAACAACCAGGTTAAACCAGGTTCTGAATATGTTTAAATTTGATTGAATCCAACAATAAAACCAGGTCTTATAAAAAGCACTAAAGAAAGCAAAAAGGAGAGAAAAACCTTTTTATTCTGCATAATTGATGGGTAGTAGCCTGTTTGGCGTCCACTATGTTCTTAATTTGCAA